>OY720432.1:27697124-27939624 GCA_963082735.1 Pocota personata
GGCATCACAATACTCTATAAGTTCAGTGAATGCCTTTGGGGGTGACGCGTTACTGAATCATAATGAAAGTACTATGACGATTCATTTCGCAGTTTACTGCTGCAGCAACCAAATCTTGGCTGCATAATTATTATACAAGCTTAGTCTCTGAAAGGAAATTAGGCACAATAAGATACGTTTAAGTTCTGTCGGACCGCTCGTCATAGAATATCGTAATGCTGTAAAATAATTTGGCTTTATTATTAATCCACAGAAAATGAGAACTATGATCGTATTTATGAGGGTCAGACACTTTATTTTATGTCCACATGTATGTATGTTTGTTCTTACGAGGCTTGCTCAAGAGCCAATGCAGAAATTTTGATGAAATTAGATTTGTATGTTTACCCTGATTTAGTTTCCGTCAAAATCGGATGGAGTATGTGTATGATGTGGGGGTGAGACTTTAAAAATATTTGAATCATTTCTAAGAACGTCTGAACAGATTTCGATAAAATTTAGCTCGTAAGTTAAGACTCGCACGATAGTTGCCTCATCTGAAAATTACCTCAATTAGGTTATGGGGAGGAGTTTAAAAAATCTTCGATTGATTTTTCTCATTAGATAAAGCAGTGGTTAGATATGGTGGGGTGTTGTTTAACACAACATCAAAAACGAATTGCTCGCGGAGTCCTTTTATATTTTCCATGTAACTTCTTCATGACTTTACAAGCTTTCAATTTTGTTCAGATTTGTTCCGTTAATTCCTTCCGAGCATTGGGAATAAGCGCGAGATAAGTCAAACGCGTTGTAGAATTTCGAAATGAATAATATGCATTTTATTAATTGCAATGTCTTTAGAGATCAAGGCCACCCTTACAAGTCCTAACCAACATTATGACTTATAGAACTAGATATTGACAACGCAATTAAATTAAGTTAAATTGCAAAGAAAAAAGATTGACTTTAATTTCATAGCGTGCTATATTTTATGTGGAAAATGTCTTGCTCGCATGTTGACACGAATTGTTATTTTTTTCTCAATGTATTTATTTTAAACTTAATGTAAAGAATGAAACGTTGCTTCAAAATTACACAAAGGAGAAATCATTTTATCCAAGGGCGTTGAATTATCCCGCGATAGGTATAATTTTAGCCACCAAGGCTCTACCAACTGAGCTATCCCTGCTGATTAGGAACAGTAATTCATAGGCAACTGAGTGACGTTTCGTGCGCACGTGCGTCCAATGTCATTGCATTGTGATTATTTTGAATCATTAAGTGCATCGCGTGCATGAATGACTAGTATAGCTTTTGACAATGCACTGGACAACACCAGCATGGCGTTGCCAAGTTGGCTAACGCTTTTGTTGGCTATTCCAACGTGCATTTGTTGATATTTGTATTATTTTATTTTATTTTATCAATAAAGGGTGACCAGATAGAAATGATAGTTTTTCCAATTATTATGTTTTAGCAGCTGTTAAAGTTACCAATGACATCCAGCTGTCGAAATAGTAAGTAAGGTTTGCCATTTCATCATGCATCTTTTGAAGCTTCCCGAACGTGTGGAATTATTAAAAAATATTATCGAAATTCCTTGCTTCACTGCGCAGGCAATTCGTCGCACCGTGGAAAAGTTTGAACGTGAATACACTCTTTGGGACCTTAAGTCACCAACCAGACAGAGATCATTGCGAAATGAAGAAAACATAGCCGCCGTAGCGGCCAGTATCGTAGAAGACCCAGAAATGTCGATTGCTGAATTGGGCATCGCCAGAGAGTCAACCAGGTTTATTTTGCGGTCGGTTTTGGGCCTACATCCGTATAAGATTGAACTGACGCAAGAATTGAAGCCAGATGACCATAGACAACGCCGTGAGTTCGCTAATTGGGCGCTGGAAATGTTGGCCGGAGATCCGGATTTTGGCTAAAAAATAATCTTCTCGGACGAGGTCAATCTTTGGCTCACCGGCTATGTAAACAAGCAAAATTGTCATTATTGGACCGACCACAATCGACAAGTGTTCGACCAAGCATCAATGCATCCACAGAGATTGACTGATTGGTGCGGTTTATGGCACGGCGGCATCATCGGACCTTATTTCATAGCCGTTACCGTCAATGGTCCTCGGTATAGAGCGATGTTAACTGACTTTCTTTGGCCAGAGCTCAGCAATATCGATATATCAGAGCAGTGGTTCCAAAAATATGGCGCTACATTCCATACAAGCGACGCAACGCTCGAGGTGGTGAAGGCGAAATTCAGGGACTGGGTCATCTCGAGCCTTCATCAATTGGCCGCCGCGATCATGCGACTTGACACCCCTCGGTTATTTTCTCTTTGGCTACATCACGTCCTTAGCCTACGCTAACAAGCTAACCACTTTGGACGAGCTCGAGGCCAGCATTCGAGACGCTATTGTCGGAATAACGCCGCACTGAAGCACTGCCAGCGATGTCGAGGTGGCCATTTAAATGATGTGCTATTCCATACATAATGGCACGAATGTAGCTTCAAAATAAAGCCAGAATCAATTCGATATCTCACACAGTTATTGTTTTATTTAAATTTATTTTCCTATCGTTCTTATCTGGTCACCCTATATAATTATATTGCTTATTTGCAACGAATCTGTCCGAAATTTAAACAAAAAATTTTTTTTTTTTTTTCAAAAAATCCATTAAAAAGTTGAACTTATACTGTGATGGCATTATAATGACAATATTTAATTACGATTGCCTTTTGTCATTTTGTAATAACTAAAAAAATTACATTATAACCTCTAGTTTCAGACTTCATAGTATCCCCTTAGTTTTTAGATAAGGTCGTATCCATATGCCCCCGCCAGATTTATCATATCCTTAGACCACAGACTGAGTGTTTACTGCGAACATAACCGTCTTCCTCGTCAACATTTCATCTCCCGTCCTGGCGTAGTCTGTATGAACAATGAAGCAAGTCCAGTTTCGAACATGAGCATGTAGTTTGGGGCACTTGGTG
Organism: Pocota personata; assembly: GCA_963082735.1. Lineage (NCBI taxonomy): Eukaryota > Metazoa > Arthropoda > Insecta > Diptera > Syrphidae > Pocota > Pocota personata. The sequence goes on from OY720432.1 coordinate 27,700,108, forward strand.
GGAGTTGAAATGATATACGAAGATAAAACCCCTGTAGCTATTCTACCAGGTCATAATACTTATGACACCATGATTGCGTTCCGTATAACAATATAGATTTGGATACAGCTTCAAAGACTTTGCACTACGTACTGTGAGGTATACTTCGATTTTGGAAACAAATTCGCCACGTGGAGTTTATTTCACTCTTAGATTGCGCTAATTTTTCACTTATATGGCCATCTAAGCTCAAGTTACTCGATAGCATAATTTCTAAGTATTTATACTGTTTAACCACTTCAATGTGCTCACCGTTAAATGTCCATCTTTCAGTTCCACATAGCCTCCCACCTCCTATTCTAAAAATCATAATTTTCGATTTGTCCAGATTTAGTTTTAGATGCCATAGTGCGCAATAGTCATACAGTCGGTATATCACGAGTTGCAAGGACTCTGGTGACCTAGCCAACCGGACAATATCATCCGCTTACAGAAGAGCATGCGAATGTAACTCCTGGAAGCTAATCAATAATATCCTCTTTGTAAAGGCCAAATACTGATGGACTTGCATTACATCCTTGTCTAACTCCTATTTTTGTAGAAAACCACTTCGACAATTCATCACCGTTCCAGACTGATGCTTTTGTATTGCCGTAGAATAAATTCTCCAGTACATTTCCAAACTTATAGACAATCCGTATTGGTATAATTTGTAAAAAAAAAGTTCTTCTATTCGCTTCTATTTTAATATTCACGAAAGCACCACTTCCAATTATGTCAATGTCGTCGACTACGTGAGTAGTTGTACAGTCTTTTAAAAGATTGTTAGTTTGAGAATTTTGTACAATCTTTTCAAATGTGATATTAAAGAAATTACATAACAGCGCGTCCCCTTATCGCAGTCCTTTTTTGGCCGTTGTTACCAACTTTGATGGAGCATCGTCATCCTGTACAGATGGAGGAGTTTGACAGGAATGCGAAACTAGATATGACTTTTGTATAGCGCTATAATGGTGTACTTTAAAATCGATGAAAAGGTGGTGAGTATCGATTTGGAGCTCCTCGGTTTTTTCCTAGATCTGCCGCAATGTAAATGTCTAATCTACGAGTGTGGTGGACTTTCCTGGCCTAAGACCACTCTGATACGGATTAATCAGATTGTTGACAAGAGGTTTAGGGCGTTCTATATGATCTTATACACGATGTTGAGGAGACTAATACCTCTGTAGTTGACACAGTTCAGAGGGTCTCCTTTCTAATATGTACATATTGTACATGATACGTATCTACCCACACTCTGCTTTAAATAGATAGCTACTATTGAATCGATTTGTTTTCTTTTGCATCAGCAAAGCTGAAAATGTAGGTAAACCATGAACTAGAGAATACAATTCAATAATAATGTCGACACGTAACAACCTTAACCTTGACCAGCGGCTTGATATTGTACGACTTTCTCGATTTGACGAGAAGGAACGTTCCGAACTCGATTTAGTAATGAATGCAAATGTATGAAGTAAAATTTGAAACGTTCCGCAGTTGTAGGTATAAGCACCACCACCGGATTGACGTTCACAAATGTGCATGGTACGGCTTAACGTCCATTGACAACGATTTTAATTTTGAATGAAGTGATTAAAAACCAATTTTAAAGATAAAATAACACTTCTACGAGAGTCAAAGAGTAAACCTCTTTAAGTGACATGTATCCATCTCATTGCATATATTTTTTTCAGGCGTATGCTCAGTGCTTAATTTCATATTTGTAACGTATTCATATCTACATATGTATGTACGTCATACGAGTAGCAATAACACCTGCTTCACATTAATGAATCGACTGATAGATAGTAATTTTGCAGAATGGCTCACGTAATATCTGTGATTTTTATCAATTTCATTTGGCCGTTACTGGAATTAATAATACCCCATTTTATCTTTTCGTCTTTTAATGATTTTGGTTTTATGGACTTATCGAACGATTATTTTTTTCGGCGATTTTTCTAAGGTTAATAACCTTAGAACTCGTCGCGGTATGTATGTATGGCACAGCCCTCTATTATTACGCAGAAATTAACAGCGGTTGCTGGATGACACCTATCATTTATAAATAATTCGTTTTTATAGCGCGCCACAGGCACACCGGCTGGCTGATTTATTTATGGGTCACGTTATGTTTTTTTTTTTTTTATTCATACATACTTCGGGTTAATTATGTACCTAGCCGATGAATTTATTTTATAAATTTTACACCTATTAGTTGGGACGCGTGTGAAATAAAATAATTTGTACGTTAGATTGGAAAAATATTTCCAGACATGTCAAACACAAATTATAAGCGGAGGAATGCTTCCAGTTGAGTTGATGTTTTCTTTATCTCTCTCTTTATTGGTATTAGGTGCCATTTAAATAGTTTACGCAAATTCACGTGCTGAAGTAGGTAAACTGGCGAGCTTGGCATTGAAATAAATAATTCTTACCTACTTTCTGACGAGTTGAGAATATTTTAAAATTAATTTCACGCATAGATATCTTAAAGAGATCATTTAGATGCATAGTCAGTTTGAAACTATAAAATTAATTCGATTGATGATGAAATAAGTTCAGAGGTTCTTTTGATTTTATGCAGTTGATTTGAAAACAGTATAACCACATCTGCTTAATTATATGATAGTACGGTGTTAATTTCTGGAAACAAGGGACGATTTTAGGAGTCTTTGAAATGCCATACTTTGGGTTCGCGATGACCACATCTTTAAGAAACATCATATTCTGCATCTATTCCCACTTCTTCTTCGGTCTGTCAGCTCCAGTTCCAGAAGGCAGATTCTCATTTTTGTCTTCCACCTATCCTTCAATCTTTTTGCTGGAAAAAAATTAATTAGACCACTCTTTTAAAACACTTTAATTACAAATTGTGTGCATATTTACCTGGAACATTTATTTGCGTCGATAGCTCTTCCAAGACTTTATCCCTCAGATTCACATTTTTGTAGTTCTTGTGTTTTCATCAAATAGAAAATTATTTTTCCTGACGAAGCCTATCGATTTCTCCTCCATCTTTTTGTTGAAAGTATATTTAAAATGATAAACTGTCATGTAAGTGATAATTTGAAACGTCAAATCACGAAAATTGCACTAAGTTGTACTATGTTGCTGACCTACTACTGGGGGTTTGCGTCAAAATTAGAAATAGCGATGTCTTGCATTGCTACATGGGCGTGCAGTAAGCACATGTATTCATTTACATATAAAGCTCTGTAGTCTAATTTTGTTGCACGTGTGTTTTCAGTATTGCACTATCCGATTTTCATGGAACCTTCTACACGCAAAATCATACTTGATGGTTGGAGGGGCATGTGAAAAATAATTGTTGAAAAATCCTCATGTTTTAAGACCAACACCAACGCAAAATCCAGCTCACCATTAAAATTTTATTAGAATTCGGCTTCAAGTACAGACCTTTATGTTCGTAAAATTCTCTATTTTATAAGAAATGGTAATAGTTTTTGCGAATAATTATGTTAAAATAGTATAAACACATCGGCTTAATTATAGTACGGTTCTAATTCTGCAACAAGGAACGATATTTTTTTTTTAAAAAAAAGGAAATTCCCTTTTATTTAAATTTATTTGTTTGCAAAATTCCTCTATTTTCTGAGAATCGGTATATACGAGTAGATAGATAGCAGGAAATAGTTTTTGCATATTACGTTAACAATTGCTTGAGGTACAAAATAATTAAAATTGGGTATAGGTAAGTTATGTGTTATGTACTCGTATGTTAAGTTTTGAGCAATTTAATTTTATGAAATTTTTTCGAAATTGTCGATTCAGACAAGTGTTACCAATTTGAAAATAAAATCTAATTTTGTTTTCAAAAATACTAAAAGTAATGAAATATGTGACGGCGTTCAGAAGTTATAGCATCTAAAGTAATTTTACTCACAACAATATACTTTTGTTCATAACTCGGAATGAGGTCTAAATAGACATACAAATTACAAATACAAACCCTGAAATTTCTATCTAAACTTGAGACACCATGTTTACATTGTATAAGGGAGAAGACAATTAAAATTAAAAATTTAAAATTCAGCTCTAGATAATAATTTTACAGGAGACGGAACGTCGCTTTTGCCCGGAAAAACTATGACGCGCACATTGAAAATTAGGGTACGGTAATATTTTTTCCAAGGTGAAAACCTAAACAAATCGTGGGCTATTAGGCGTAAATCATTAATCATCTTGAGCCACGATTTCTTAAGATTTTTTAAAACACACCCTCCATATAATGTCCGAATTTCACCTATTTTTATCTAATATTGGAGAAACGTACATAATAAATTCCATTAAGAGACGTTCACTGGTTCATTCACGGTCCCAATTTTGTTGCCTGTTTATTGGAGTTGTCCGGTTAAAGGAGAGAATTAATGAATATAATAAATTGTATTATGAAAAAAATATAACAAGGAATAGGTTTACAACGGAAATGAAGTAAGCATATAAAAAGGGGGCCCGTTTATTATAGCTAGCCGTTTTGGATGTGATTAAAAACATGTCTGCCACTTATCCGTTTATTAGAGCTTCGTGTCCGTTTATGGGAGTTTCTGTGTAAAAAATGTTTAAAAATATAGTGTCCGCGTTTAGGGGGGCGGTCGCTTATCAGAATGTGTATTACTTTGAAAATATTGGAAACAAAATTGGTTCCAGGAAACTTATTAGATGTGCGGTTATTAGGGCTGTCCGCAAGGAGAGCTTTCACTGTAAATATGAAGATGAGTTTTCTAACAGATCAAACAAAACTGTTTCAATAAATGTTCAACCCTGTGAAATGTCATTATAATTCAAAGTAAGAAACTCTTGAAACGAAACAAAATTCGAATACGTAAATTAGTTTGTTCTACCAAATTTGTCATCGAATAATACGAGTATATTCAAACAGAATTCGTTAGACAATGGTTATATATTCTGTGATGTAGTTTTGCATAGTCCGGAAAAGAGAATTGCAAAGTTTTTACGTTCAGTGAGAAGAAAATCCAAAAGTGTTTTCCTTTTTGTTAATGACTCTGTACTTTTCGGTTCAAATTTGTTTTGACAGTTTTCACTCCTTTGAGCTATTCTATGCTACTTTTTCGACACTGAACAAAGCTAAAATCCGATTTGTAAAAGAGTCTGTAGTAGCCCTCATTCTTAATCCTGACGGGAAAAGTTGAGAGAAAATATAATAAAACCAAGATTTTGAAACATAACCCAGATTAAGACAGCCTATATTTGGTTGTAGAACCTTCAAACGCTCTTCTGAAGCCGTTAAGGGAGTCAACCCTTTCTTTGCTAGCGGAATCTTTTTTTTTTTTTTTCAATGTCCGCCATTTTCAATTATGTTGTTTAAAGTTCATAGAACTTAGTAATTGTGAGAAAGGAAGGCTATAGGGAAACTCTTATGAGCAGGTCGGCGAGTAAATACAACAAAGATTATTAGAATGTATTTAATTAATTTTGTAGCGAGTGAGTCTTTTGAGATCAGCTTGACTGTTTGAAAATATCTATAAATATAAGGTTTTGATTCGAGTGACAATACAAAGCTCGAAAAAACTGACTCACGTTCGACATTTATCCGATCTGTACTCGGTTATTGGTGGATATTTTTTTGTATAGACCGCAACTAGAGAAAAACTAAAGTAGATCATTTAACCTTCGACATATTCCGTGACGGTGATTTCAGCTATTGCTGAATAAAGCGCAACATGAACATCCTACTTTTTATCACAGAATTTGAAAAACTTGTTTGACCATTTTCTTCTCCATTTCAGGTCAAACCAGAAACTGTATCACTCAAAATCCGCACTGATAAAAATGTGCCAAAGTTGGGTCTTATGCTCGTTGGTTGGGGTGGTAATAATGGTTCCACCTTAACTGCTGCCTTGGAAGCAAATCGTCGTCAGTTACAATGGAGGAAGAAAACTGGTGTACAAAAGGCAAACTGGTTTGGATCCATTACACAGGCTTCTACAGTGTATTTGGGTAATGATGATAGTGGCAAGGATGTCTATATTCCAATGAAGGATTTGTTGCCGATGGTTAATCCTGATGATATTGGTTGGTACCATTAGACTAGACAGGTTTTCTTCTAAAAAGCTAATAAATAATTAAATCTGTACAGTTGTTGATGGTTGGGATATCAGTTCCTTGAATATTGGCGAATCAATGTGTCGCGCTCAAGTTCTAGATGTTGAGCTACAAGATCAACTTTATAAAGATCTCTCTCAAATGAAACCACGCCCTTCGATTTATGATCCTGATTTTATTGCTGCTAATCAATCATCACGAGCCGATAATCTTATCAAAGGGACCAAGTATGAACAGTTCCTACAAATTCGCAAGGACATTCAAGATTTTAAAACGTCGTCAGGAGTTGATAAGGTTATTATTTTGTGGACAGCCAACACAGAACGTTTCTGTGATATTGCAAAGGAATTAAATACAACTATGGAAGAGTTGCATGCATCGCTGAAGGCTAATAAGGCTGAGGTGTCACCATCGTCTATTTTTGCAATGGCAAGCATTGCTGAAGGTGTAAGTAAACAAAACTCTCCGATATTTAGAAAATCGTCAGCTTAAGCTTTAATTGTTCATTATAGTGCACATATATAAACGGATCTCCACAAAACACTTTTGTTCCTGGCCTTCTTGAAATGGCTGAGCGTCATGGCGTCTTCATAGCCGGTGATGACTTCAAATCTGGCCAGACTAAGCTGAAGTCGGTTTTGGTTGACTTTTTGGTTGGGGCTGGTATTAAGCCAACATCGATTGTCAGCTACAACCATTTGGGTAATAATGACGGAAAAAACTTGTCTGCACCTCAACAGTTCCGGTCTAAAGAGGTACGCTTGAGGCACTTCATTTACATGTGTTCTAATATATAATTGGTTTTTCGCTATAGATATCCAAGAGTAACGTTGTGGATGATATGGTTGAATCAAATAGCGTTCTATACAAGCCAAATGAACATCCTGATCATGTGGTTGTTATTAAGTACGTGCCCTACGTTGGCGACAGTAAACGCGCGATGGATGAGTATACAAGTGAAATAATGATGGGAGGGCACAACACTTTGGTTATTCACAACACCTGTGAAGATTCCCTCCTTGCATCACCATTAATCCTGGATTTGGTGATTTTGGGTGAATTGTGCTCAAGAATACACCTTAAAAGTAATACAGACACAAATGCCCCATGGGTTGCTTTCAAACAAGTGCTGTCGATACTTAGCTACTTATGCAAGGCACCACTTGTACCAAAAGGAACTCCAGTCGTGAATTCTCTCTTCAGTCAGAGGGCAGCAATTGAAAATATTTTAAGGGCCTGTATTGGCCTTCCTCCCATCTCACACATGGCTTTGGAACAAAGGGTAAACGTTGCAAGTGTTTCAAAATAATTACTTTCTAAGATTTCTCGTTTGTTACAGTTTGATTTCACAACCATCGTAACTGAACCACCATTGAAGAAACTTAAAACAGCTTCAACTGTAGAGACCAAGCGAATTGGAAATGGTCATCGCAATGGCCATGCAAAAGGTCATCTAAACGGACACAGCAATTGCCATGCTGAAGTAACAAATGGCTACCATTAAAGGCCAGAGCTCTTAACAGACAAATAAAAATCATTTGAATCTTAATATTAGAAAAATTTCATCATCAATCTCATTTGTATGTATTTTAAGCTTTGATAAGCTCTATTCGATTTGGGCTAACGACACTTTAATGGTTTGTATGGTTAAGCACGTCGTTTTAGATTTGAAGCATTCATATGTTTTCATGTTTGTTTTGGATGTTTAATAATTCAACCTCTTCTCCAGGGGAGTCCTAAAAAAAATGTGCCACGCCTTTGTAAATGTCCATGATTTAAGAGATTTTATTAGGTCCTCTTTATGTGAACACAAATTTATAGTTCATCAATCCATTCCAAGTACATTTTTATAAGAAGAGGAAAGATTTATTCAAGGGGACGTAATCTCCTATTTTCTTAGCCAATAAAATATATTTTTTATGTTCTATTCTAGCTATATTTTAATTAAAAAGAAAAAACGATGTAATGATGTACGCATGTATTATTAGAGTTTTATTATAAATAAATTATATTGGAATATTTAAAATATTTTCCAATCTTTAAAATATATTTTGTAGCCTTGAAATTTGCAAATAAAAACCAGCGAATCCTTGAGGCTTAACTGAGGGGAACGATAATTTCCTAGCCTGAAGAGTGCTACCAAACCTCGGCCCCTGATGCAATAGTTTACAAACGGAGTGCGTGGTGGCAAACGATTGCCTAACAATACAATGTTATTATTGTTATTTTTATTATTGTGCAGAGTTAACTTACACTACGACCTAATGATCTATTGTGCTCCCTGTTAATACCTAGGAGAGGTTTATTTCTTCCGCGAGTTCCCTCGCAATATTTTTTATAATCTGCGCGCGCCAAAGGGGATATGAATACCCTTAAACTGTTACATGGCACGGGCGTCAGGGAAAAGGAGGAAGAGGAACAGAGGAGGAGCCTATGCACGTTGGCTTTGAATGTTTGAAGGTTGTAGTGATGGAAAAATACAGAGCCAGGTAGATTATTCCACATTTGTGTTGTTCCGCTTATAAATGAATCCCTATATTTGACAGTACGACCGAAGTTTGGCTTTAGGGTAAACTGATGTGCATTCGAAGCATGTCGCGTATTGCGGGTGAAATTTTGAAGGGAAGGAATGCTGTCTATTTCGGTGGAGCATTTTTTATGAAAATAACGATAAAACAGGGAGAGACAGGATATGAACGTTATATCCCAGCTTAGGGCGGATGAATGCCTTATAAATTGAGGCCAGATCAGACGGGGTAAAATATTTCTTGCACCGTTTAAGGAATCCTAGACATTTTGCAGCATTTTTGGCGACCTCGAATATGTGATCATGCCATCGAAGATGCTTATTAATACACATACCGAGAATGGCAAGTCTTTCGGTTTCAATGATGCAAGTACCATCCATGGATAATGGTTGAGGGTTCGCTTGAGAGACAGAAGACAGCATTATGTTTTGGAAGCATTAAATTCCACTCTGTTGGTTGAACCCCATTTAATTATGCTGTCCAGGTCGGAATTTAATGTGTTTAACATACGCTGCCGTCCCCCTTCTACGGCCGAAGAGCATGGACGTGAGTTAGGGAACGAATATGAAAAACTGAGGGTACTGTTATCAGCGAAGGAATGGATTGGATTAGAAGTTGCAGACAAGAGATCATTTATAAAAATAAGAAAGAGAGTCGGAGACAAAACAGAGCCTTGGGGAACACCAGCATTTATTTGGTGAATTGCAGACTTGAAGCCGTCCAAAACAACTTGTATTGAACGCCCCGAAAGGTAATTTTTAATCCATTGAAGAAGAGACTCATCGACGCCATATGCACGCATTTTCGACAAAAGAGAGTCTTAGCCAAACTCTGTCAAATGCCTTTGAAATATCAAGCGCTACCATCTTGGTTTCGCCGAAGTGATGTAGAGATTGGTTCCACTTCTCGGTGAGATATGCCATCAAATCACCAGTGGAAATGTTGCTAAGAAAACCATACTGTCATTAAGGAGTTTTCGTGAATCGAGATATTTCATAAGCTAACGATTTATCAGCGTTTCCATGACCTTGGAAAGAAGGAACGTAAGTGCAATGGGTCAGGAATTGGACGGGGAGGAAAATTCGCCTTTTTTAGGGACGCGCTGGACAAATGCTGTTTTCCATCTACTCGGAAAGAGCCCTGAAAAGTAGGATAGACAGAAAAGCTGACGCAGAGGTTTTGCCAGCGTAGGAGAACACCTCTTCAAAACCATGAAGGGGATACCATCTGGACCAGCGGATTTGTGTATGTTAAGACCTTTGAGTACTCCTGCAACTGTACGAGTGCGAAAGTGGACTTGTTCCATGGAAAATTTGACGCTTTCAAATGCAGGTGGAGACAAAGCATTATCTGGCAGTTTGGAGTTCGCTGCAAAGTGAGCAGCAAGCAGATTAGCTTTGTCTAAGGAGCTGACAGCTGGAATGTCATTGTAAATGAGCGTGGGAATGGCAGACGAGGCAGAATTTTTAATATTTTTGATGAATAACCAACAATTTGTACTACCTTTGGGACATTGTAGGATTTTTTGCCTCAATTTTTGGTCATGTAAGAATTTTACACGTCGAATATGGGCATTGCAGTCTTTTCTGGCTTGTTTAAACTTCTTTCGGTTTTCTTCACATTTGTTGGCTTTATAAGACCGAAAACTTACTTCTTTCAACCTGATAGCCTCTTTACAGCTCTGGTCAAACCACGAGTTTGCCTTAGGTTTGATGCTCTTTATTCTGTTAGGAATAAAGTCATTCATACCTAAGAGGATAGTGTTAGTGATCATATCAGCTGCGGCATCCTCGTCGCTATCGAGGAAGCATAGCGACCAGTTAAAATTCCTAAAGCTATTGAGGCCGCTCCAGTTGGCTTTCTCGTATTGCCATACTTTTCTTTTATGAGTTTTTTCTTTAACTGTGTATTCAGAGTACGAGAATTTAGCTGATACGATATTATGGCCAGACCGACCTAGGAGCGCTAAAACATCAATAGTGTATTTATCAGGGTGCGAAGTAAGAAACAAGTCCAAAGTGTTGGCGGAATGACTTTCAATGTCCGGTATACGTGTAGGCTCATTTACAAGTTGAGTCAAATTGTTTGTCTCAGTAAAAAGTTCAACATGCCTTCCTTCGGGTGTTGTCTGACCAGAATGTTGAAGCCAATCCGAATTGTGTATATTGAAATCGCCCGCAATGACGATTTCAGTATGAGGGTACAAGGAGACAATTCGAGTGATGGAATCGGACAGCGCATCAAACTCATCAAAAGTTGAGTTGCTGTCCGCACTAGGGCTTCTGTAAGTAAAGCAGTAGTGGATTATTTGCTTACGGACGGTGAATTTTAGCCATTTGAAATTAAATTCCGGGTTGGAACAGTGGCCATACTGTGGTGGAACTTGGTAAGCAATATCACTACAGACGTAAATGGCGAGGCCACGGTGGGGAAAGAATAATGACACTAAGTTATATCCAGGCAGTTTCAAATCGGAAGATTCTTCAACTACCTGTGTTTCGCTTAGTGCCAAAACAACTGGTTTATGGGAATGGGCGTAGGCGTACACATCGAAGAAATTCATTCGAAGCCCACGAATCTTGGTTAAATCAACCCTAAATTCCCTCATCACTACACAATAGAAACACAAAAAGACACAACTCTGACGTAACTAAGCAAGCTGTGAAGTGAAGATCCAAAACAAACTGTCGCAGGTGCTATGCCCAAACGACAATCAGCTAAGGTCCACTATTCGGATAATCATTCACAGTCCGCTATGCATCAAATGCTACACTCTCTCAGTCATCGCGACTGGGAGTATGTATGTACATACATATGAAGCACATGCTCCAATTGCGATAACGAAGAAGCGCAACAGTGAGTGAGTGGGGGTGAAAGGATGGAATACACCGGCACTGAATTATTTATTTGCTTTTTTTAATTATTTATTTATTTTTTTGTTTTCCACTGCACTTCACTGATTTGATTTGGCGCGCTATCGATTTTTTTTTTTTTTTTATTGGATGGAGTAATCTAATTGTTTTTTTTTTTTTTCACCACGGTGGAGAGTGAGAGTTGGAACGCGTGTGCACACGACGGCAGGCAAAAAGCAACTCAATATAATTCGTTCAGAATTGTGTTTGAGGTCAAACACTCTTACTTTGCCTTGGTAAGGATAGTTTGCCCTAGAGCAACCGCTCTAATTCGGTTTCTCTAAGGAAACTAAGAATTTCAATCTTTTGGGGGTCAGTGCCACACAAGACTCCAGAAGATGTTCTAGAGTATCGCTGAACTCATTGCAGAATCCGCAAAGGCCTTCTTTTGTTATACCTAGTTTCCTTAGATGCTCCCGACTTTACAGTGTCCCGTTAGAAAGCCTGTTAGGATACGTAGGTTATTCTTGTTAAGGCAGGCCTCGAATCTTTTCCGGTTGTAGTGTCCCAGAAGTTTCTTAGCCTGGAGTATTATTCCAGGTCCTCAACCTGTCTTCTTTCTCCATCTTCCTGAATTCTTCGCATATGGTGTAATTCCCTATTCCCAGAATGGTTCAGGTCAAATGAAGGGTTCTGTTGCTTCTTGTCTTGCCAAGGAGTCTGCTTCTTCGTTACCCTCTATTCCGACATGACCGGATACCCAATAGAGGGTTAGCTTCTTATTAGTACCCAATTAATTAAGTTTGTTTAGGCACTCAAGTTTTGATTTGATGATATGGGAGTCAAGTGCTTTGATAGCTGCTTGACTGTCTGCCAATATTGATGTGTCGCAGTTATTATATCTTCTTTCGAAATTGAATTGGATACATCTATTTATAGCCTATATTTGAAAGATGCTGATACTTTTGTCCATAGGCTCTGAGTGCTTTGTTCTTGGATATATGAGTGAGAAGAGAATGCTGTCCTAAAGTGTTTATCTATCTTTCTTCTGCTATTCACATCTCCTAGAGTCGAGTCGTAAGCGCGCGACCTAGACACAGGCGCAAAAGACTAACCCAGTCTGAACGACCGATATTAAGCTGAACCCCGCTGAACTCTTCAATACTTTTCAGGGATCGTAACAGTTATATACCATTCTCCAAAAGTTCCATTTTATTAGTTACTTCGGAACTCATTTAACACGTTCGCGGACAAGACGGCATATGCCGTAATGGTTAAGGAAAGTAACAGGTCATGGCGGCATATGCCGTAAAAGAATTTTAGGTCTGTTATGAGAAGACGGGATACCCCGACTAGAAATACATTATATGTTCATACTCCAGCATTATTTGTCCTACCGAAGTCCAATTTTCACTTCGATGTGACCTGCGGAATCATTTTTATCTTTTTACAAAACATGTTCAAACTTGTTGCCGGTATATGTCGTCAGTTTTCAGTGCATTTAATTAAGAGTATCCCCAGACAACGGTCGCATTTGAGCGCTATTATAGAAATAGTGCAAAATAAGGTAAATGACGCACATCTCATCGAATTAATATGTATAATAAAATAAATACACAAATTATCTTTTACACATATATGTACATAGCTTGAATATGGACCGTTACAGTAAAAAAAAGAGAACATTTCGAAGCTATTTAGTGAAATTTCGGATGATTCCAATGAGGAATCTGAACATGATCCATTTAGCGATGATGGGACATTCGGCGACGATGCTGATTATCAACCGGAACAGGATGATCAATTAGAAGACTCTCCAGAGACTTCACCAGAGGCAAGCCTGCAAGTAACTCGCGATGACCAAGTTATCGGAGATGACCAGCACAACACCGAGGCAGAACCTAGCGATGAAATCATTCAAGATTATCCTGAAGCTTTTCAGTGCTTCAGAAACCGAATTAGATGGCGAATGGTTTGAAAATACCAAGGAAATCAATTTCGATGTAGGGATTAGTGGAGTGCAGATAAACTTGGACGAAAAATGTACTCCCCTTGACATTTTCCACCAAATATTTGGATCGAACATAGTTGACAAAATTGTGAGTTCGACAAATGCTTATGGAAAAAACTTTGCTCAAACTATGGTCGTAAAACCAGACATGCACGTTTTGCTGTTTTTAAGCCAACGCATTTCAAAGAGATGTTTAAGTTCCTTGGGCTTACACGAGGAGAACATGTGTGGCTACGTCAAGGTCAGGTATATGTATCGAAATGGCGCGACAGACGTGACGTACTTTGTATTACAACTGCGACCCTTCTTGTAATTATCACAACTTCCAACCGATATGGACATTCTAAGGAAATGCCCAAGGAAATTGATGTTTATAATCGCTACATGTCTGGGATAGATAGAGCGGATCAAATGACATCGTACTATTCCTCCAAGAAAAATTATTCGCTGGTATAAGTAAGTGATGTTTCACATGTTAGATGTTGCGGTCTGGAATTCATTTTACATATACAAAATAAAAACTGATGATATGAAATTGGAATTTATTCAATTTAGAAATAGTCTCATTAAATCTCTAATACACCTGCCAGATAGCATATAGATTGGAAGATCACTGTTGGTGCCGGGTCATGATCATGGAGGAAATAGATCAATTGATAGTTCTCGTGCCCACTTCATTGGAAGAATTCCATTTAAAACTTATCGAAAGAGGAAAGTTGTTTATAAGAGATGCAAGCAATGTAACAAGTCACAGATAAGGAAGGAAACCTCATATAGGTGCAAAAACTGTCCTGACAATGTTGCTCTTTGTCCTGGTAAATGCTTCGAAGACTACCACACTACTTGAATACATAAGGTTTCTCAAGTTATAAAACAAAGTGAAGTAAATATTTTCCTTTTTTTGTATTCATTTTCATACCTGAATGTATTTTTATTTGTTTATTGAATTCGGTAAATTGAATTGCTTCTAACGTTTTGTTTTTGTTCTGTTTTTCTTAAAATAATATATTAATTTATGTCTAAATCAAGCTTTTTTTTATGTATTTCACAACTTCCTTATAGCACAACTTTAACGCTATAGCTGGGCGGCAATAGCCGTCAAATTGAAGAGTGAGTAAAAACTGTCACAATCGCATTCTACATCGATTTTCATTATTTTGGTCCAACCCCGGATAAAATATCTCTAAAAATGTCGGAGATATGCGTGTGTTATTCTAGCGTGCCCCACCGAAAATCCGCGAACGTGTTAAGTAAATCAGAGAATTTAACTATTCCTCAAAGAACTTATATTTTTAATAAAATTTCCGATTTCGAAAGCGAACTTTTATTTTTGAAGTTTTCCTAGATCTAAAAAATTAAACACAATTGTTAAAAATTTTTCAAAAAAATATATATATAAATTTTCCAAAACTTGGTACGCCATAATCTAATATATGCCAAACATTGTTCAATTATTTCGGAGATCGATCAAGTCATAGCCGAGAAATAGTAAATTTGCAAAAACACACTATAAGTAAAATACTGTTTATGCATTTCGTTAGAGCAGTCTTCGAGAAAATGAATTGTTTCAAAATATGCCACTTGTGGAGTACCATTAATTTTGAGGTTAGAATGAAAATTTCGATTTCGCACTGAATTGTGAACCCACAGACCCCAGATATAAAGTTTGAAGAAAATCCGTCCAGCCGTTATCAGCAATCGAGCATATATACAGACAGACAGAATTGCGAGACCCACATTATGGTAATACCAAGATTGATCAAAATCGTCGAATTTTTTCACGAGACCATTATTTGTCATTATATCATACTTTATTATTATATCGCTAATTTCAACATTTGCCTTCTATGAATGAATAAAAACCGAAGTTGGTTACAAAAAAATTGTTATAAAAATAATAGAGGAAAGACAGCTAAAATTTTCAAAGTTTAGAACGCTATCTTTCTCCAATGCGTTTTTTTAAAAGAGGTTTCTCCATGAGGCCTAATACTCTATATATATTTATATAATAAATTCATGGACATAACAAAAAAAAGGCGGGAATTACATTTAAGTGAGTTCCACTCGCCTCTCACTCTAAGGGTGCCTTTTTAATGTGTGTTCCCTGTGCCTCTCACAAAAAAAATTAATTCGTTCGAATGCAAAAACAACCGAACAATTTTCCCAGCCGATGCGCTGGTTCAAAGTCCAAACAAGTGGAAAAAAATCATTCATTTTTACTGCATTTTTATTAATCATTTCATTATAACTTACATGCTAGACAAAACGCTTAAAACTAGCTTAATTAACTTAACTATTCTTATTCTAACTTACTGACCCTATGCGGGCGCTCTAAGTTAAACCTAATAAATAAAATCGTGGAAAAAAATCATTCATTCATTCGATGTACTATGGTTTCAACATTAAATGACAATGGATGTATGCATGTGTATCCATACACAAAGCAACAGAGCAGCCATCGTCAGAGTCACACAGTGTACATACACAAAAGGGCAGATATGGTATAACTCCCTGCTTTTTTCTGTTATTTCAGTGCGATCATTTCGCAATTCAATTTATTATTTCACATTTCAACAACTCGCATTTTCTTTTTTCGCAGTTTTTATTTGGCAAATTCTTCTTTAGGCTTGTAATTATTTGACCTTAAGATTTTCTGCATTCATTATTTTGCAATTATAACCAAACACCAAATTTTTAAGTGTTTCGTACAATAAAATTTTCAATTTCGAAATTTTGGCCTTTCGGGATTTTGGAGTAAACAACCGGCTAACAAAGTGCGAATTAACGGTTTGCCTGCAAACTGCAAAAAAAAGAAGAAATGCGAGTTAACCTTACGGCGAGATGAATGCAAAATGAAATGACAATTTGCCACATCACTTCTGCGAAATATAGCAAATATATTTCGATAGTCGCGAGATAATAGTTTGCAAAATGAAAACAGACAGTGTACATACCTACACAGGAATCATTCAGTCGAAGTAATCTATCGGACTATCGATAGTGAAACATTTGAATGTTTTTTTTTTTTTTTCATTCGATTGAATGAATGAAATATTAATGAACTATTTTCGACTATCAAATAAATAAACATGTTTGAATCGAATATATCGATTGTTTTTATTCGAAAGTTCGCAGCACTAATTTCGAACTGTGAACACGGCAGCGGATATTTTATTTGCAGCTCTTGTCTCATCGATGAGATATTGGAAACTGAGGAAAATGAGAGAAAAGAAAAAAAAACTGATGTTGGTTAAATCTTGGCTAAAAAAAAAAATACATTTTCATCCATAAACCTGTTGAGAATTGGAAGAAAATTCGGCTGATGATTTTCGTAATTACTTAAGGATGGACGCAATGTCGTATGAGGGACTATTAACAAAAATAACACCTCATATAAAAAGATAAAATGCAATTTTAAGAGACGCAATATCGTCTCACGAACCTTTGTCGACACCATATTTTTTTTACTCCGCTTCGATGTTTACTCATTGAAATCACAAACAAAGCCGAGAAGCATTGAAAAATTTAAAAACCATACTACAGATTGCTTGACGAGCGTTCAAATTGAACGATTTGGTCAGTCGTCAAGCAAATCGTTCAAAGTGAACCCCGTTAATGACAGGATCGGTTTCACTGAAACAAATGAATTATGTAGCAGTAGTTGTTGTTTATTTTTATTTCAGATTTCTTTCAATTTATAATTTAAAAAACTAACAAAAACATTAAAGCAGTGGACTGAGCCGTCTGGCAGATTGGCAACATTATAAATTATTCAACAAAACTATATTTACAAATGCAGGTTTGAAGATTAGGATAATAAGAAACATTCTTTAGAAATTTTCCTCTATAATTTGATCCCGATAGCTTAGTGCTATTTTCAAAAACTCTTCCCAGTTTTCGACGTTTAAAATCTTGTGCATTCTTTCATCTTCGATTCTGTTACAACCTCACACAAATATTTTGAAGCCAAGGCGGACCAACCAGAGTTCCATAGGACATTTTGCCTTGTTGCTTCCATAACTACAAGTTTGGACAGTCTTCCGTCTTCTAGTTGCATTACTTTGGTTACGTAATTTTTATTTCTCTTTAGTGTGTCTATGAATAATGGGGATAGTTCTGTCTGATAAAGTGCGTAGTTCGGTGAGCAGTTAGGGAGCTTAAAGAGTCGTTTAAGAAAATAAAGCAGAAACTTATCGACGTCTTCGTACTGTTTATATCCCCAAAATTCGGTGCCATTTAAGAGGATTGACTTAGCCGTTGCAAGGAATACTTTATAATTCGCCAATAGAACAATATCGTCCACGTACATATGTAAGTATTTTGATAATTTCTTCAGCAATTTTTGTTCCGCCTTTTACCACCTCTGTTGTTATGTCATCGAGAAATAACACAAAAAAGGAGGGCGCATAAAGTACATCCTTGTTTAATACCCATTTCTGTAGAAAACCATTCCGAGAGTGTGTTACCATCCCAAACTGTTGCGACATTGTCCACATACATTGACTTCAAAATTCGTATGAATTTATATGATATGCCAAGGTTAAAGAGCTTGTAGATTAATGCGTGACTGTCTATGGAGTCAAATGCTACCTTAAAGTCTACAAAGAATGCGTACAACTCATTACCTTTCTTCTGTCGCAGACTTGCTAAACTTGTCAACGTATATTTGTAGTCAAGAGTAGAATAAAATTTGCGGAATCCGGCCTGGTATACACTCAATAGGTCCTTCTGCTGCACCCACTTTGATAGTCTGTTAAGAGCATGCTTCCACAAATTTTCAAGAACGTGTTTAAAAATGATATTCCTATGTAAATTCCTGGTTCATTGGCATCACCTTTTTTGTGTAACGGGAAAATTATAGCTTCTTTAAAGCATTTTGTAGCTTCGCCAGTGTTGAATATCTCGTTAAAGGCTTCCGTTAATTTTTCAAGAAACTGTAATGTACAGTTATGACAGAATTCCGCAGGTATCCTATGCTTTTCCGGTGCTATATGTGCTTTACTTTGGTTGATTGCCTATTGCATTTCCTCCAGCGTGAATGATGAGTACAGGTTGCTATCTGTGACGAACGGTGCAGCATAGAAAAATTGTGGAGGGATTTTTTCTAAATTAAGAAGATTGCAGAGTGATCTCTTAGAGCTGCGGCTTGCAATCTCCTTCCGATTTTAAATTGAGTGGCATTAATTACTTTCAAATTTATATTGCTGTTTGTTCTCTTTGCATTCCACAGAAATAGTCTGAGTTAAAACTCCGCACAAGTTTCAGATACGCGAAAGATTTGCACCTCACCTCTTCGCATTCGTCATTGAACCAGGGTGATAGTTTTTCGGTCGTACGTGATCTTTGAGCTCGGATGTACTGGGGCTGACTGTACTATTATTTGGCTCAAATCTGCAACTTGTAAGACTGCGTTACTTCTTAGCGACAGGGCATTGTTAAGCCGATAATATTAGGTATTTTTGAAGTTTACCCTCCATACTAGTTTCGGTAGCAGGCTTAAACCTGTTGTTATTTCTGGTCTATGAGTCCTAATCGACACCACTAGAAGCATATGGTCAGAGAAAGTTTTTGCCTATACTTCCATGTCATCTAATAGGTCTAAGCATTTGCCAGAGACGAAGCAGTGATCGATAACCGTACAAGATTTCCCATAGATTAAAGTGAATGCTCCTTGTGCATCTCTAAAAGTTCTTCCATTAAGCTCTAGCATGTCGAAAGTTTCACACAAATCTAGAATTTACTTGCCATTTCTATTTATTTTTTCGTCTCCGGAATTCTTCACGTTGTTAAATCTCGTGATGTCAGAAGTGCTCTGTATTGTTTGTTATGTTTTACTCATCCTGGCACTCAAGTCCCCTATTATCATGATATTTCCCTTAGGAGTGTGTCATACAATGCATTGACTCGTTTATCCATCTCACTATGCTCACTCTACTTTCTTTGTCATCCTGCGATCGGAGCTCCAACAATGTAATTTTCTTAAAGAGTCTAAACTCGACAAGGTCAGAAATGGCATTCTTAAGTGCATACAAGGATCCTCCAATAGCATGGCCTCTGTTGAAATTCCTTATAGCTGCTATTTGATTGGTTGATTGATTTATTTATTTAGCAACATGTTACTACTTACAAAACTACTGTTAACATTATTTCTTTTATAGTTTATTTTATAATAATAGTTTTATAACGAATTTTATGAATTACAAACAAATTTTACAAGTTTAAAAGCTTACATGATTTATAATTGAAATCGTGATTTTACAAAATTTAACCCACCCCTTTTAAGCACATTATTATTATTTTTTATTTTTTATTTTTTATTACGAGACGTTGTTCTCTGGTAATTTGGAAGCCTAAAGTCCAAGGTATTTCTTAGTCTATATGGTTGGACATCACCTACGTAGTTAATATACCGCGACAAATACTGTGGCATACAATGATTTTTTTATTTTAAAAATAAGAATTAACACATTCATATATGTATATCCCTTTTTTCACACTCAACCACAATAATGAATTCAGCATGAAATTAATCGGAGTATATATATTACACTTTAATATAAATCGGATTGCCTTATTCTGCAAGATTTGAAATCTGTCGAACATATTTTGATTTCCTAAGAATAGTATAGAGGAACAATACTCAAAATGAGGTTTAATAATGACGTTATAAATATTTATTGCACAAATAGTTGATATGTTTCTTCGAATTCTCTTTAAAAAAAAAAAACGATTTTCTTCGATATACATACATATATTCTACTTGGTCATCAAATTTTAACTCACTGTCCAATATTACACCCAGATACTTAATTTTTTGTACTGCTTCAATATCTTCGTTGTCGATGCAGGAGTTTACTGCATATTTATTAATGTCAAAAACCAACGCTTTTGTTTTTGCAATGTTTATTTTTAGTTCATTTGCTTTAAACCACATACTTAGTTGATTTAGATCTTCTTGCATTTTTACTACAGCATCATTTAAATTCTTGCATCATCCGTGAACAGCGATAATTTGCTATGCATAATTACACTCTCCATATCACACCAATATTCACTGGCATGGGGTTTGATAATTTAGCATTTACTCGCTTTTTTTGGGACCGACCGATTGTATAAAACCATCGATCGGGCTGTATACTCAGAGAAAATTTTGTTGAATTTTTCAAAATATTTTTCTTCTATTTAGGTTTCAAATAGTAGTATCACAGATAATAAAGTTACATAGATATCGCATGCAGAGTAAAAAAATATGTCGCTTTTTCAGGCGAATGGGATTTACTACTACGTCCCAGTTTGTTCGAATTCGTTCGAATCGTGCATAAGACCTGATGTTCTTTCAAATTTGGTTGGAACAACAAATTGCTTGTTGTTTTTGCTGGCCTACAGAAGTGGATTATTAAATTACTTCATTTGAATACATAGACGGAAGTCATTGATTGGATTCACCAATGTACTCTTGGGGTGTTGGTTTATAGTGAGGTCCCCGTACCTCTCACTCTGGCGTAGTTGGTTCCATTTCGTGATTGTTTTGTATTTGTTTTCCTGACAAAATTTGAACTGGTAATTATTTTTTGTATTTTCCAGGCACAATGTTTTCGCAAGAGAATAAGAAGTGCAAAGTAAAGAATTTCTTTGCGATGCTCAAAGCATTGGTTTTGCTCATCAAACCAGTTTGAGTCTCTAAGGTTTGTTATTCTCATGCATTCCAAGGCCATTCTCTCCCTTATATTTCTAATATGCGGACGATCTCTAAAAATTGTATGGAATACTTTCAAATGGAGCTTACAAATATTGAAAAATTCATCAGTTGGTGCTAAGAGACTTCCAAAATCACTATTTTGGGAAAAATTCTTAGTAAAAATGAAAAATTTTGACGGACATGTTATTTGTTCACTTTTTAAAAATAATTTCGAGCAATTTACAAACTTGTTTTTTAAAAACATTTTAAACGCCAGATATCCTGTAAAATAACGCATTGCAGTCGTTTCCAATGAAATTCCATTTGTAATTTTGATTTCATTTAAGACTTTTTGAGTTGAGTCTGGGAGGTATCTAAATTCAAAAATTCTACATCGTTATCAGCACAATTACTATGAGGAGAGAAAGCAATTAGATTTGAGGACAGAATTTTTGACATCGAAACATTAAATTCGTACACAGAGGGATTTTTGTTATTACCGCCTTTACTGCGAATAATAGAAAATAAATTTTCCAAAATATCTTGATGAGTTCTCTTTGTAAGTAAATACTCAACTTTCCCGAATAAACCATCGCTTATATCTTCACTAAGTAATAAAACCCTGTTTATTGTCTGTACCATTCCTTTTACACAAAAGTTCCTTGGAAGATTAGTAGACTCTTGCATTGATCTTAAGTAAGACAATAATTGATTAAGCTCATTATAAGCTGGATTTCCGACCTGAACTCCACGCTTTAAAATATTTTTATCGTAATGAGACCCACTATCCATATAGTCGAAAGCGTTATTCATTTTTAAGGTAAACGCTTGTGTTGCTAGAGCTTCATTTGAACTATTTTTTAGGCAATTAAGTTGATGAGCAGTTCGTATTGATGCTGCCGTTGTCTTACTAAAGATTTCCGTTGCCAAGCGAATACTCATTTTTTCAAATGCATTTGGGGCTATATGTGAACTTGTAAATTTCAACCATGTTTTAGCCATATTATCTCTTTCTAAATTCAATATTTCTCTGAAAACGTCAAAGGAAACATTACCATCTGGAGTTAGCATATCAGATTTGAGTAAAATATCATTTATTAAAATCCATGCATTTTAATAAATGAGGAAAATCATAAAAACAAAATATTTTTCCATTATTGAAAATTGTAAAAGGCTTTTCTTTTGTAACACCTAATAATTGGTAAGCTTTACTTGTTAGGTCCTTGGTCGCAAACTATAGCGCACACTTTCAGGCCAAGTTCTTGGCAAATTGTTAAATTCTTTTCTAAAAGAGACTTCAGGTTAACCCCTTTCACAGAGTTTGCTGAAACAAAATAATTTAAAATACTTTTCCAGCTATCAAAAAGGCCGTTTATCATAAAACACAAATTTTGTTGCCGTACAATCTTTTTCGATCCACTCCTTGATCTTCAAATCCATCAATTAAGTCATTTTTGATATTGTATGTGAGATTTGGACGAATTCTAATTTTATCAAATATCAGTACCACATTCCGTTCACGTTGGCTTAATGATGCAAACTTTGATTTCAGAAAACAGTGGGCATTGTTTTGGAATCCAGGTTGTAAACCTTTAACTGGAGCCCAACGATAAAATGTGGATATGTGGGGAAGTCTAAATCCCAGTCTAATTCGAGGAAATTTATAAGCGTTCTGAGATCTGTAAAAAATGTTTTGGGAAAGTTTTCTTTTGGCAACATTATATTTTTTGGACTTGGACAGCCTCAGCAATATACCACAAAAAATTTTTGAATGCTCTGAAATATCAAGTACTTGAATGTGCGATGATAAACTAGTTGATATTTTGCTAGTTCGTAGAGCGTTATGCGTTTTAGTTCTAGAGCGGAGTTTTCTTCTCAAGCTTTGAATTTTAAGTCTGCAGCTTAATATGTAAATATTTTTTCAATTCTGAATTTGTTTTCTCCTCTTGTGCGCATTTTTCTAATAATTTATTGAATCTAACGCAAGAAATATTTGAACTACTAGAGATCCTTCTCCATTTTGGTAACAAAGATGAAAGATTTTCTAAACTTAAGTCTAAATATAAATTACGATTTAGATTTAAGGAGGGAACAGCGTCCCATTTAAGCATTTTCCTTCGCTCTTAAAATCGCATGCCTGCCTCCACAAATTACTCAAAATTTAATTTTTTTTTTTCATTTGAAGGACATGCAAAAATTTTCAGATCGGGGAAATTTCTTTTCGATTTAGTATTAAAAAGTATACCGCTGGAAAAAATCGCTCAATCATAAACCAAAAACAGCCAAATCCCTCAAAAGTTGAGGGCGAATGAAAATTAAATTGAAAAATAAAATCGAACAAAAGCGACATTGACGTCCTTCTCAAAATATATACATACATATGTATATGTAGGACGTGCCTCCTCAATAAATATATACACACAAACACACCAGAGTGTGGCGATCCAGATAAACACCAGCGACAGTCAGTCATTCGCATATGTTCGTTTGCAAGTTCGATTGAGACTTAAAACAAAATAAAGGGTTGCAGCAAAATGAAATATGAAAAAAATGTGTGTACCTATATCGAAGTTACAATACACTGGAGGATGGTTGATATCCATGACTGTACAACTTAAAATGGTTTCATACCGAATTGATGCAACAACCCTTAGGTTTGAGAATTTTATTGTCGTTGAAAAAGTGATAATTTTTTTTTTAATTTAAACAATTCGCAGGCAGTCAAAGGCAGTTGTTTTGATGTATATGTAGACGTTGGTGCCACTGCGAAATTGTTCGGTTCAGTAGGGATGTGTTCGTACATCTAAAGCGTGAAATGCTCCTGATTGTCAGTCGTTCACAGACTTTCATAGTGTATAGACGTGTTTCGGCTTCTCCTTTAAATTCAGAGTGAATTCAAGTAGAGAATTAGAATTTGGTTATCAAAGAGGCGAGTTAGCCTAGTGCAAGTGATAGGTGACCGTCAACCCAGGGACCTGAGTTCAATTCCCAAGCGGGGAAAAGTGTTCTTTTTTTTTTAACTAAAAAAAAACAGTGCAGACAAAAGTGACGACAGCAGAAATCAGGCGATGGACGACAGCGAGCGGTCCGCGCTCCCAAAATCGGGACCTGCTGATGGAACGACTGTATCAGCCGATGATGCAGTAAAGTCAGCCCACTCAGCAACAGCAGCAACAGATGGTACTGGGAAGAGGAGGCGGAAGCTGAAATCGACTTCCAACCCAGTAAAGCGCCCCTCCACAACAGCTTCAACTGAAAAGCTGCCAGGTGGAGTGATGGAAGGGGCGCCTGGTATAGCAGTAGCAGCAGAAAAAAAACGCCAAAGGTCGTTAGATGACGACAACCAATACCCATACGTCTCCGATGGTGGGGAAGGCCATTATATTTGGGGACACCAACAGTTTCGCTTTTCTGGCCGCTTCCGAGTCCGAAGACGAAGACGAGGAAGTAGAAAATCTGAATAGTAGCATTAGACAGCTGCAACAAAGGGTGCGTGCTATTAAGGCCAAACAAATGGCCAGAAGGGAAAAAGAGCGGCAGCAAGAGGTGCAGCACGCTGAGCAAGAAGAACAAGAGAAATCGTCAGAGAGCCAGCTGCAAAAACAAAAGCAGCCGCAACTACAACAGCAGAAGCAGCAGCAGCAACAACAACAACAACAACAGCTGAAGAAACAGCAGCTACAACAAGAAAAGCAGACAAAGCAGCAACAACAACAACAACAACTGAAAAAGCAGCAACAACAACAACCGCAGAAGAAGACTACAAAAACCAGGGTGCCACCGATCAACTCCTTCAAGGTCGAGTTAAAGGATACCATTGAGCTATGGAAGTCGGCCATAGGTAATAATTTTTATATTAAGAGATTAAATGAAGATAGACATGCTATCCATTGTAACACAGTGGAACAGTATTATAAAATCAAAGATTTACTAAAGGAATCGACGACGGAGTTCTTCTCCTTCACCCCGAAGGGGGAAAAGCTGCAAACTATGCTGCTGAGGGGAATAGAACCGTCTACCGATCCTGAGATGCTCCTCAAACCGCTTAAAGAAAAGGAGTGCGACGAGCTCCAATTCGTAGGGGTCAAGCCATTCACCACAGCAAGGGCCAAAAGGGAGAAGCGGAAACTACCGTTCTTCCTGGTTCAGCTCTCACCCAACAGCAAACTTGATGGTCTAAGGAGTATTAAAGTCCTAGACTACCAGGTTGTCGCCTGGGAAAAATTAAGAAGGAGCGAAAACATTTTACAATGTGTTCGCTCCCAAAGGTTCGGGCACGCCGCGTCGAACTGCGAAATGCAGCCTCGATGTGTTAAGTGTGGAAAGAACCACAAAGCAGATGAATGCACTCTAGGTAAGGATGGAGTGGCAGATAAGAGCCAGCTCTCGTCTGCTTTATGCAGGAACTCGGGACACACCGCAAACTATCGGGGTTGTCCTAAGTTCCAGTACATTAAAAAAGGAAATCTGGCTCGTCAGCAGAAGGTCGTAGTGAAACGTTCACCTACTACAATTCAAACACAATCCGTGACTTCCCAAGTGACCTACGCCCAAATGGCGGCAGGTCGGGGAAAAGCGGAACAGAAAAGACCGAAGGTTGCTTCTCAGGCCCCAGCGCCTAGAGCACCGGAGGCTCAAACTGACTTGCTGGCCATCTTGCTCTCTATCCAAGGGCAGATGGAGCAGCTTCAACGTCAGGTACAGGAGCAGGCGAAGCGTGTGGACCAGATCTACGCACTTCTGCCGGGCTTAACGCACCTTCAGTCGTAATGGGTACGAACATGGAGAGCAATCCTTGAAGATCCTTGCGGTGAATGTGAACTCACTGATTAGGATCGAGCGAAGAGCCGTATTGTTTAAGTTACTTGAAGACCAAACCCCTGATGTGCTTATGGTTAGCGAAACAAAGCTATCCCAGAAGCACAAGTTGGGGCACAATAAATACAATATTGTTAGAAGAGACCGACCCAACTCCACACAAGGAGGAGGTGTTGCGATCTTCATACGCAAACAACTGCAATTTAAAGTTATGTACAGCGGTGAAGTGCGAAGGTTCCAGGTGCTGGAAGCGTGTATCGTGTGCATCCCTCTCCGTAGTGGAAAGAGGATGTACTTGGTCGCACTCTATGCACCTGAAGCTACTCAATCTACTTTATTTATTTCAGAGCTCGAGACACTTTTTCGATGCCTAAGTCTGGAGTCGGAGGAGAATTATTTCATCATGGCCGGAGATCTAAACGCCAAACATAGAGATTGGGGAAACAACACACCTAATCCTAGAGGGAACCTACTATTCAATTGGTGGGGTCGGCACAGTGTCGAGTATAAACTCGATTTGAAAGCTACAGATAGTCCGTCGTTTATTAGAAGCGGCTCCTATCTGGATCTCATGCTGTTCGACATACGGTTATAACTGACTGACATGGACCGACAAATTATAAACTGTCTGCACACATTTGTGTATGACAGCGACCATTGCGGACTCAGTGCCGTAATAACGATTCCCAACGAAATTGCGGAGTTAGAGGAGTTTGTCCAAAAGTACTCCTACAATTATAGTAGGACGCGTTGGTCTCGCTTCTCAAGAACTTTGACAAGAGCACTCTCCTCGAATTCGCTCTACCCACCGTCCAATAGGAATCTGACAAACGAGGAGATTGACTGGTACCTAAAACAAATGGACGAAACAATTACACGAACTATGGACAATACGATACCTCGGTATCAACATACTGACAACGCAGACGTATTCCGCAATGCAACAATTGACGCACTACACCAACACAAAAGTAGACTGCTGTCGAGACTAAAAACCTTGTACAGACAGTTTACTGACAGACAAAACTCGGAGGTTAGGACGCTGAAGTCGTTGATTAAAAACCTCCAAAAATTAATTAGAGAAAATTACAGACTTTCTGTAAATTTGCATTGGAACAACAAAATTCGGGCTGTAAAATCAAACAACCCGAGTATGTTCCCGCAAATAAATAAAATATTTCGGAGGAATAATCAAAACGACCTTCCGTGTCTTAAGATCCTCCGAACGGCGAACAATGGGTGAATACTTATAACAGCAGGTATAGATCCAGATAACGCAGTAGAGGATGGCAACTTCTTTGTGATCGAAGACCCGCAGGAGAAGGTAAAGGCTATAGGAGCGACTTTCCAGGAAGTGTACAAGTTGAATGATACCTTTTGCCTGAACCACGACCTGGAAAATCGCGTCCTTGTGCACAACTTCTACCTTCGAAATGATATAGAGCACTGGCGATCCGAGAACATATTTTTTACCGAGTTCAATGACGATAACATGGCAAATAATGTCATCGCCGATGAAAGGGTACATCCCCCGTTCATATCGAAGGTGGAGCTCCAAGCGATCTTCGACTCATTGAGGAGGAAGAAATCTGTAGGAATCGATGGAGTGTCGAACATTGTGCTTCGACATCTCCCTCTAGAAGCGGTGGACATTTACACCACTCTGTTTAACAATGCGTTGAATAATGCACATTATCCAGCGCATTGGAAAACAGCAGTGATACAACCCATCCCCAAAAGGGGTAAGGACACCTCCAATCCGGCAAATCTCCGGTCGATAAGTCTCCTTCCGAACATCAGCAAGGTATTCGAGAAAGTTATCAATAGAGCCCTGCTCAAGTGGACTGAGAACAATAATATAATTCCGGATAACTAATTCGGTTTTAAGGCGGGGCATGATACAATACACGCCGCGTCTAAACTGGTATCGGATATCCAATGGAACAAAAGCAAGAACCAATGCACGGGTGCCTGCCTGATTGATTTGGAGAAGGCCTTCGACACCGTATGGTTAGAGGGACTCTTCTACAAGCTGAGTAGGTTGGGCATAAGCAAACCACTGCTGTACATACTTTATAACATGCTCACCAGTAGACAGTTCATTGTGAAAAATGGCAATGTGACTTCTGCTGGAACTTTTCAAATTAAAAACGGTCTGCAACAAGGTGCGGTTAATTCACCGATCCTTTTCAACATTTACACGAGCGATCTTATAGAATCACTTCACTGTGCCATAGCATACGCAGACGACTTGATCGCGTACAGATCAGGACCAAAAATCGAGGTCATTGCACTGCTCTTGCAACGATAAGATTCAGCGATATTGCGATGACTGGAAGTTGAAGATCAACTTCCAGAAATCGGAAACCATTCTTTTTAGGACGCCGTTGTCTGGGGCCTCTAGGGACACCAGAAAGAATTGGCGAAAGTTCTCAATCGTGTTACCGCACGGACAGCCACTTGCGATAGACCAATATCTATATTTTAACAAACACATAGATGGCAAAGTAGCTCTTGCCCTTACAAAGAGACTTTTTTATAGCAAGCATTCAGCTCATGCTCATATTTAGATGTCCCGTGTGGTTCAGCGTGGGAGCAAGCTTGTTGGAAAAGATTCAGTTGTTTGAGAAGCCTTCCCTTCGGGCTTGCCTTCATATATACAGAACATTAGAGTCCCGGTACATAAAATTCTATCTCAATGAGGTCCTGTATACCAGGGCTAACCTAATAAGAGTGGATAATTTCGTTATCAACCTGACTCGAAGGCACGTCGCAAGAACAATGAACTCGATGAACAACCTGATCTCCGGTGCTTATTACTCCAATTACAGGTACCACGAAAGAGTGGGCCTTAACGGCTTTGTTCCCCCAGAGGCGTTCCTCTATTTTGATGAGAAAAGTCTGATCCGGGATAGATTGGCGGTGCCTCAAATTTTCCATGTTTCTCGGACAGCTGCGGATAGGCGACTCAACTACGACAGAGACGTCGCACACAGCAGTGTGGAGCGTCTCCGGTTTAATAGGGCGATATCAAGTCGCGATTTGAAGGACGTAGAACGTCAGTTCGGACAATTCTGGTGGCTATCCGAAACAGAGGGAACTCCTTCGTCGCTCCCCCACAATCCGGGATAGACCGTTATAAAGTTGGCAGTTTACTTATGGCCGACTTACATAGCTTAGGTTTAGGTAGTTTTTAGAAAAAAAAACAAGCACAGCACTTGGATTTAAAAAAAAAAAAAAAAAAACAAAATTAGGCAGCACCTGGATTAAAAAAAAAAAGTACGTATTTAATTACGTAATTAGGGTAAGGTAGTTTAATTTTATTTTAAGGTAGTTTTTAAGTTTTATTTATATATATTATATGTAGACATAAGACAAAGAAAAAAACAAAACACTGTTCATGTACTAAGTTTTCTCATTTTTTCTTAGTAATTAGTATAGTTAAAAAAAAACAAAAAAGGAAAATGAAATTAATAAAGAATTTCAGTTAGATTACGTCAAAAGACATAGTTTTAAGCATTAGGTTTAGCTTAGAGCGCCCGTATAGGGTCAGTAAGTTAAAACAACATAGTTAAGATAGTTAAGCTAGTTCTAAGCGTTTTTTTTGTCTAGCTAGTAAGTTAAAATGAATTGAATTTGAATAAAAATGCATAAAAAAAAAAAAAAATGCTCCTGATTGGCCGAAAAATAAATTGGATTTAATATTGTATTAATTTAATAAATACTGTGAATTCGTTTATTGTTTTATTTTAGATATATCACTTTGCATGTTAAGCATGCAAAATATGAGGTTCAAGATATTTAAAAAAAAAAAAACTGTATTGTAATATCCATTCCGAAAAGATTAATTTAATTCCGGCGCACACATTTCCTTGTCATGGAAGTGAACCTCGAATTGCCCTAATTATTTTATGACATCAAGTAATTAGTGATAAGTAATTAAAGCGTATAAAAAATGCCTTGATATATTTTTTGGGGAATTTGATCAATAAAAAACGGATTTTCTAGTTGCACCAGGTACAAAATCTTCTAAATTAATTTCGGCACCAATAATATTTTCTTCAGAAACTTCTGCTGAGCATGCATCGTCCATTGTGATGCATATGGTGTGCATAATACATGCACTTAAAACAATTTTGTCACAGAACGCAAGTCCTTTTGTTCAGTAAACTTTAAAAATCTTCTGAATCTTCCTTTCAGCAACCCAAAAGCATTCTCCACTATAATTCGCGTTCCAGAATGCAGATAGTTAAAAGACCGTTGTTGCTCCGTAAGCCTTCCATTATCTTTAAATGGTGGCACTAACCAGTTAGTAGCAGGTTACGCTGAGTCACAAAGGATGAAAGTATTTGAAGGAAACAGCTGCGTATAATGTGATTCGGTTATTCTGTATAAGGCTGATCTTCGAAGCACTCTGGTCATGCAAGGATCTAGGTTCACCACAAAAAATGTCGATGAATTTTTGGTCTGCATCAACGACTGCTTGTAGAATTATAGTGAAGTTGTGCTTTCGGTTGCAGTAGCACTCTTTATGCAATTTTGGAGCTGCAATCGCGATGTGCGTGCAATCAATTACACCGAGAACTCCAGGAATTTTATTTTTTGCCTCAAATTTACTGCTGAATGCCACAGCATCCCCTTGAGGCCATTTAACATACTGTCTTCTGTTCTCCATGAGCCAATTGTAAACACGATGAACAGCTATCCAGGCGGAAGACTTTGGTATTCCAAACAAGTTCCCCAGTTGTCTGAAAGTGATGGTTTTGCTAATATACCACACATACATGTATCTCAAATGGGACTTCAAGTCATCTTCACTATATGCATCAATTACATCCATAAAATTAGTAATTGATGCATGCTTTTTCGTCTCTTCTGCTGAATCTTCGGAGGTCGAAATGTTGTCGAAAAAGTTTTCAAAAATTTCAGATTCCTCCTCACTGGAGGAACCAAGCATTCCACATAAATTCAGAACACATTAAGGAATTTTTATTATTTAGTCGTTCTATTTACAAATTGGCTTAAAACCAGACTTATTACTATAAATTTAATGTTGGCTCAACAATAGGGGCCCAACGTATATCTACTGGCTAGTTTGTTAAGTTTTTTTTTTTTTTTTTTTAAAAAACCTATATTAATGGCTACTTAATCTATATATACATGAATATTTTATATAAGAGAATATATTTGGAAAAAATCGTGCACTCAGGTATCGGTGGCTTGGATCGATCTGCTGTCGGATATAGTCTTGTATTTCCTCGTTAGGGTGGTCATCAAGATTTTGCAGAAGTCTACTTGCCTGCGGTGTCGGTCATGGTTGACGATCTATAACATTCCACATAAAATCTGTAATTTGAATTATTAAATGATGTTTCACAAATATAATCAACTATGTTATAATTTCATACCTCTTTTTGTAAATTATCCATTCAATAAATTCTCCAAAGGCACTACCAATGCTACGCATGGCTGTGATCCTGGGACGAGCAGAAATGCTCGGGTCAAAGCTATTCGGTTTCCGGGGGATAGCAAAATAATGCCACGGCTTAGGCGTAACCTAAGAGTCGCGAGTTGGAACCTTGGAAGTATGAAAGGTCGCAGCTACGAGCTTGAAGAAATGATGATTAGAAGGCGAGTGGACATCTTTTGTGTACAAGAAACGAAATGGCGAAACACCGGGAATCGGGCGCGTTTCTTGGACGTTAAGACAAAAGCTTACAAGATATTCTACTATGGATCGGAACAAGGTAAAATCGGAATTGCTATCATCCTCGCGGCAGAGCTACTTGGCAACATCTTGACCATTTCAAAATTCAGTGACCGTTTGATGTCTCTCAAATTGGTGATACAGGGTGAGGTATGGAATATTGTAAGCGCATATGCTCCCCAAGTCGGATGCGAACAGAGAGAAAAAGATGCATTCTGGCTGGATTTTCACAAGCTCATCAAAAACATCCCAAAGGAAGAGCTTTTGTTTGTTGGCGGAAATTTGAACGGACATGTCGAGAAAACAAATAGAGACTATGCAAACTGCCATGGAGGACTGGGGTACGGCACCAGGAATTCTCCAGATGAAGACATCCTAAGCATGTGCAAGTCATATGGTCTTATCGTGCTAAATACCATGATCGTCAAACAAAGCCGGCACCTGATCACTTACAGCAGTGGTGGAAATGAAACACAGATTGACTACCATTTGGTAGCCAGTTTCATGAAGTCCCGGGTTAAAGATTGCAAAGTGATCCTGGGAGAGGCGATCGCCCAGCAACACCGTCTCCTCCTGACAGAAATTTGTATGGAGACGGAAAGAAAACAAATAAAAACAATTGGTACAAGCTGGACAAAGGAGAAAGCGAAGTTTTTATTACCAACATGACAAATTACCTCTTTACCATCATCGATGAGGTCGGTGATGAGGAGTGCAGAGCACAAGATATGTGGGATTCTCTACAGCGATCTTGCTTGGAGAGAGCCAAATCACTGCTTGGAACGTCGAAAGGCCCCTGCCAACACGCCAAAGAAACATGGTTGTGGACAGATGAAGCTAAAATAGTGATACGGGAAAAGAAAACGGCTTTCAAGGCTTGGTCAAAGTGCTCTTCTACTAATAGAGATGAAAAAGCTCGCCTTGAAGTGATATATAGATGTTGCAAAGGTCTCGCGAAGAAGAAGTGCGCCCAATTTTAATCAAAAAGTATGGAAGGGAGTTGGAGGAAATATCGTCTTCGGCGTCTGATAGGAACCAGGCTATCCAGGAGCGTCGACAAAACAACTCGAATAAGGGAGCAACTATCTTCAAAATAGCCGCCCAGAGAAGAAGAAATACTCAGGAGATTCGTTCCCCAAAGTTCATTAACAATGCTCAAGGCCAGTTTCTTGTGGAAGACGACAAAATTCTCCACAGATGGCGACAGTATTGTGAAAGACTTCTGATCGAACAGTTTCCCCGGCTATACTTTCCAAGAGCCGCTCCTAACCATGACGAAATATCCGACATTACTGTCGAAGAAGTTAGGAATGCCGTCAAATACCCCAAAAAAAGAAAAGCGGTTGGGCCAGACGAGATACCCTCTGAGTTCTGGAAAAAGATGGGAGACATCGGATCCAGATGGCTCATGATTCTTATCTCCAAACTTATGAGCGGTGATCCAATGCCTAATCAGTGGAGGGAAAGTTATCTTCTTCCTTTGCACAAAGGGAAGTGCGATACGTGAAAATGCGCTAACTACCGTTCTGTCAAGCTAATGTCACACACCATGAAGATCGTTGAACGGGTATTAGATGGCCGACCGCGGAAAATAATAAGGCTATCTGATGACCAATGCGGGTTTGTCTCGGGTAAATCAACAACAGATGCAATCCAAAGTATAAGGATCATTGTTACGCATGTAACTTGAAAAAAAATGAAAAAAACTACTTTTAATAGCAAATGCTTTAAAAAATAAAGTTTTATTTTGCACTCGTGATCAATCTACTAAAGCACAATCCAGAACAACCCTCTTAAGCAAAAAATGGCCACCACACCACAGCTACAAACGGAAAAAACATGGCTCCCACCAACAGCAAGATAAAAATGGCTTCCACCAGCAGCAAGTTCTTTAATTTGCACATGGCTTTGACGTTTAGCATAAAAATCCTCATCTCACCACTAGATGTCGATAATATTGGTTAGTGCATTGCAGGGTGGCGGCAACATACTGCCCCCAGTAAGTGGGGCTGAAGTTATCTCCGCATTACTTCCTTTGCCGCCACTCGATCCTACGTCCAGAACAGCAAGCTTAGCAGCAGGGCGCTCGAAAACTCCTCCCGAGATTTGAACAGTCGCTCTTCTCACCTGACCGTCCGAGGCTACGACCGTGTCGATCACAACTCCTCTTGGCCAGCAGTTTCTTGGGAGATGCTCATCCACTATTATCACCAAATCCCCTTTCTCAATCGGCTTTACTTTCGCGAACCATTTTGCCCGTCGATTGATTGATGTTCGGCAAATAAGCGTTAACCCATTTTTTTCAGAAGAGATCGGCCCTCATCTGCGAGCGCTTCCAATTCTTTCTAAGGTCTGTAGCTTCCAGATCGCAGGGCGGTTTGGCTCCATTCGAGGCTCCAAGAAGGAAGTGATTGGGCGTCAGGGCTTCGTCATCGGCTGCTTCCAGCGATACGAAAGTGAGGGGCCTCGAATTGATCGTGTTTTCAACTTCCGCAAGTGCGCTTCGTAGAGTTTCTTCGCCGACTTTATTGCACGGAAGGATGCTGTATAACACTTGCTTAATCGACCGTACTAGGCGCTCCCATGCACCGCCCATGTGAGGTGCAGATGGTGGGTTGAAGTTCCAGGTAGCCTCAGCCGTCGTAAATTGCGTAGCCACTTTTCCCAAGTCCAGTTTTGCTAGTTCTTCGCGTAGTTCCTTTTCGCTGCCTCGAAAGTTGGTGCCGCTGTTGCAATAAATTTCCAATGGAGTGCCTCTCCGTGCCATAAAGCTCCTTACACATAATACAGGACGACGATAAGCTGTGAGCCAACTCGATATGTACCGCTCTAATGGTGAGGCACGTAAAAATAGCACCCCATCTCTTCTCGATTCGTCTTCCAACGGTCACCATGATAGGACCAAATTAATCCAGGCCTACAGAGGAGAAGGGACGGCAAAAGGCACTCATCCGTGCGATAGGCACAGAGTTGGCAGCTTCGTCGAACCGTCTTGAGAATTGTTCGAAGGTTAGCGATGAAATATTTCTGCTTGATCTCGTTAAGTGTAGTCTCATGATTACAATGATGAAATCTTCGGTGGTACGAGTCGACTATGAGGAACGTTATTCGGTGAAGTTTCGGGAGAATGATCGGTGTTTTACAGTCCTGGCCCACATACTCCGTGAACGAGGTGCGACCGCTCATCCTTAGGACATCATCATCGTCCAAAAATGGCGAGAGTTTTGCTAACGGACTGCTTCTCGACAACTGACTTGGTTTCTTCCGAGATTATATCTTCTTCAGTATGTCTATTTCGTATGGATACGCGGCAAACTGGGCCTGCCGATAGAGCGCTGCCTGCGACCGCCTGATTGCTTCCGACGTTGGTCCAGCAATGTTAATAAACGGCTGTCTTTTTGTCTTCATATCTATAAATAGAATAACATATGCTAGAGAACGATACATACGTGTCCAACTGCTGAAACGGCTTTCATCCACGAGGCGACATCTTGACAGTGCACTTGTGCGCAGAAAATATGAACGAACTTTTTCATTGCTGGTATCGATTTGCGGCGTTTGAGGCCACTGTGCATCAAATTTTCGTAGAAAAGCAGGACTGCTGAACCATTCACTCATAGCGCGGTAGTCAGGCTCCGAATTCCATTTGGTGGCCTTGTCCGCTATGTTGAGTCTCGTTGGGATCCATCTCCATTCGGAGATATGAGATGCTTCCAAAACTTCGCCGACTCGGAACATAACAAATTGCTGGAACTTGCGAGGATCTCCCTTCAGCCATGACAGCACAGTTTTCGAGTCGGTCCAAAAGAACCTTTGGCTAATAGGAAACTTGTGTGACCTGCAGATGAAAGTCGCAAGCCTTACACCAAGAACTGCAGCCTGAAGCTCCAGGCATGGAACGGAAATTGGACGTTGTGGGGCTACCTTTGCTTTAGCGCATACAATCGTAACATCTATGTTGTCTTGACAGGCGATGCGGAAGTAGGACACAGCTGCATATGCATTCTCGCCTGCATCTACGAAAGTATGGAGTTGAACTCTCGAACCCGCTTGACCCAGCAATGACGAATAGCATCTAGGAATCTTTATCATCGTCACATTGTGCAATAAAGCTGTCCATCGGAGCCATTTTTCAAACATGCTTGCAGGCAGCTGATCGTCCCAACCAATAGATGTCCCCCAGATCTCTTGTAACAGCATTTTGAGGCAAATTAGGAAATGTGACAAGAATCCCATGGGGTCAAACACTGACATGAGAATTTTAAGGACCTCACGCTTGGTAGGTACTGCCCACCCATCGAGCACATCTCGTTAAGTCGGTTGAATTTGAGGACATATGTAAACGCATCAGATGAGGTGCACCAATAAAGTCCCAGGATCTTTTCTACTGCGGGAGTGTCATTCACACCGAATGCTTTAGTTGATCCACCGCTGTCTTCTTTCAGTATTTTTTCAAAATATAACCTGCGAAATAATAAAATGCATTTTCATTGCATTATCGAACAACTGATAACAATCTCCGGCGCACACATTTCCTTTTCATGGAAGTGAACCTCGAATTACCCTAATTATTTTATGGCATCAAGTAATTAATAATAAGTAATTGAAGCGTATAAAAAATGACCTGATATTTTGTTTTGGAAATTTGAGCAATAATTTTCTAGTTTGCGGAAGCAGCATAATTGAAAAAAAGGTAATAAAATTCCATACTAACATCTGTGCAAACAATTAGCCATGTAAAAAAAAATAAAGATAGATAAAATACTTCTGCAAACTAAAAACAATCCGTTTTTTATTGCTCAAATTTCCAAAATAAAATATCAGGGCATTTTTTATACGCTTAATTACTTATTACTAATTACTTGATGTTAGGGTAATTAGAGGTTCACTCCCATGAAAAGGAAATGTGTGCTCCGTTTACATACGCGACACCCGTTTTCTTCCAATTCAAATTATCGAACAACTGATAACAATCCAACACCAGCCCGCCTTTAAAAAGACGTGCGAAAAAAATGTAAACAAACCTCTCTCCAGTCTGACTACATAATTAGTGACACCATCTACTATAACATTTAGCACCTAAAAACTGTTGACAATAAAACTTAAAATCGTCAAATATGATATTTAACGAAGTCATAGCAAGCAAAAAGGTTCAATTGGATATCCTAGAATGAAACATTTATTTTGAAAATACTTAACTAAACCTATATAATCAATAACCAATGACAAAAAACACAAACAAAACCTACTTTACGAAAGCAAAGCTGGTCACCCCGTATACTTCAATTCATCCCAGCGTGGAGAGAAAAATACTACTACACTGACAGTCACTCCAGCTCGCCTTTAAAAATACATTATGGGAAATCCTCATTTATGTATCTTACGCACAGAGCCGTATGTATCGTGCTGGCAAATTGTGCTGTGTGCTCTTTTTATTATAAGAGTTCGCACATAAGGGTTAAAATCAATGGCCCAAAATTATAGTCATCTGATTTTAAAGAGTGTTAGTAACTGATAGCTCTTTAACTTAAAAGCTAGTACTTTACTTTGAATTGAATTATAAACAATTTTTACCCAATCTACAACTAGTATCGACCTTAGAACTGACTTACAGCACCCAAAAATTTAAAGTTTGAGAACAAAAACACAGTTTATGGGGCAAAGTTGTATC
The DNA here is from genome assembly GCA_963082735.1 of Pocota personata. Taxonomy (NCBI): domain Eukaryota; kingdom Metazoa; phylum Arthropoda; class Insecta; order Diptera; family Syrphidae; genus Pocota; species Pocota personata. The sequence continues at coordinate 27,737,481 of OY720432.1, forward strand.
AAATTTAAATTAATTTGACAGAGCGAGCAGAAATCGAACACATTTGTTGATTATTTATATCCGTTGGTTGCATTAAATTTAAATTTGAAAAGTTTTTATTTCAAAAGTTTATAATTTCAATTATGGAAGTGCTTGTAGAAAAGGTATGTAACTGAAAAGTAAACCAAGTGATTTTCAATTATTTGAAAGTTTGAGAGCAGAATTGGGACCGGGGTGAAACAAAATTGCGGCGGCAATTAGTGGACCAGCATATAGCAGTAGTCGAGGATAAGGGCAACGATTTAAAGATGATAGCTCGAAAGAAAGCGGCTTGGGAGTCAATTACATCAGGGATGACTTCAGGCGGGTACCACAGGAGTGTAGGCAAAATAAGGCAGCAATGGACACGAATGAAATTATCCGCTAAGAGAGCCAATATTGCTACCAAAAAGGCAATAAAAGCAACGGGGAACAACATATCCGTTCCAGAAAAGGATCCATCGGAACTGCTAGTTCAGGGCATGATAACCGAGCAGTTGGAGGAAGACACCATATACATTGATAGTGATAGCATTTTGCCGTTCACACTGCCTCCCATTGAAAACTTTAGCGATATTTTGTATCTCAGCCCTGCATCTGCAACAAGCCCTGTTGAGGTTGGAATAAATATTGACAACCCCACTGCGATGGTTACTGTCAGAAATGCCACAGCTGCTGAACCATCCACTTCTACCCCCGTTGTCCCGTCGTCATCGAGGAATTTGCTCGGTGCACTTAAGAAACTGCCCGAAAGCCGACAACAAAATGCGAAGTAATGTCTGAATGACAACGGCAAATTCAGATCGAAACTTCACAGTCCAAGAAGTTGTGTGCTTTGCAAATTGAGCGAGCAAAAGAACTGCTATTGCAAGCCAAGGAAAGTACCACACTTGCACGCGAAGCTCACAAGTTGGATATGGCAAACAAAAAAGAAATTCACTATTTAAGAATAAAAATTATGGAAGGTGAATATAACAACCGAAAATTAAAGGAGGAAGATTAAAGTTCCATGTATTTTTTTTTTGTTTTATGTAGTTAATCTTTATTTATTTATAACTTTATGAATTCTTTTGTTTTGTTTTTTATGCTTAAGTACTGAATTTTTTAAATAAAATATTTATTTAAAAATATTAATTAATGGATGTATTCCTAAATGCCTTGGGTATTATTGTTGACATCTAATGGTTGCGATGGCCTTAGTGGCGGATTTTCTTCAAAGAACGGAAGATTCCTTTCCTTAGCTATGTTGTGAAGTACGACCATGGCAACAATCAAATTTTTTACCGTATCTAAATCGACTCTTTCAAGAAGTGATCTGAATTTTGACTTCAACTGACCATTGAGACATTCGATTCGACTTCTTTTTGGTTGGATGGGTTTGTGACCGGTGTCAACAGTATAGATGAACATGGATATCCTGCGTCACCAAGCAAGACACCCTGATGAATATTTATGCTCGATTCCAAAGTATTTTTTAAACGACAATTATTCCATATATTAGAGTCATGAAGTGAGCCACGAGACCTTGCAACTATTTTGCAGTTGGGATCGGTTACAATTCGTACATTAAGTGAGTAGTAACCTTTGATATGCACATAAAAAATAATGGTTTGTTAACAAGCTAGTTAGTTATTTGGTTATCTTTCCGATTAATGTAATGTTCGGACATTACTGATTCCACATTTTTGGCTGGCCGCTTTATCTGGACGTGAGTACAATCAATTGCTCCTATTACCCTTGTTATGGGCTAGGGGCAGGCCACGGAGGCGTCTTCGGTGTGGGTGAAGGGGACGGCGGCACGCACGCGGTTGCACGGCTTAACTCGTCGGTTGCACGGCTTAACACGGCTTAACTTGTCTCCCATCACTCTCACACCACCTGCTCAAACACAAAAAAATCGTGCCATATGTACATAAAAAAAGAACCTAATAGAGAAGAGAAAAGCTAACCTAATTAGACCACGGACGGACTTAAGCAAAGATAGAAAAGAAGATAGGAGAAGAAGAAGACGAAGCTCAAGGGCTTATGCCCATATCCCGGAGAAAGAAGGGTATGTTAGATCTAACCTAACTATTCTAATCTAAACCTAATCTATACTAAAAACTTATGATACGCCCTAACCTATACCTAAACTAACTTATAACTATCCTATTCTAGCCCTATACTACGGCATCCATATCCCCTAGTCTCTCCAGGATGTGGGTTCGTCTCGTCCCAGAGACGTGCCAGATGTTGATGGCACCGGCATGACCAACCCACCCTTGTGTCTGAAAGGCACATCCTTCGCCATCTCCTTGGCCAATATTCACTGGAGATGGCCCCTACTGCCTCAATCCAGCCACTACTGTCTAATGTCCTGTACTTAAAGTGCGTAAAGTCGTCACGTCCGGTCTTTAGTAAGTCAGTGTAGTCGTTCAGTCAAGTCATCGTCGCGCCTGATCAACCAAAGGACGGCCTTCCCATTCCCCCACACACCATCTTTGCACAAACATTTTTCACCCGCACATCATTATCATAATAATACGACTACCAAAATTTTATCATTGAACATCTCTTTATTCTTTCGAGCCTCTTCTGATCTCAAGATTTATATATATAATTTTACCTACGAAATTTACTTAAACTAAATTCAAACTACCCTAACCTATCCTAATAACTAAGTAATTTGGAGGTGGCCACGGTGTAGTGGGTAGTGTGTTCGCTTGTGACCCGAACTGTGCAGGTTCGAGCCCGGACGGGGAACAGCAATCACAGCCACCCGAACATATAAGAGAAACGAATAAAATCTAAGTTTCTCCACCACTACACCAAAAAGGAGTTTCTGCCTGGTAGTACAATGAACACAGAAAATTGAGTCTGAGTGCTCCGGGATTTGGAAATTTCCTTTAAAAAAAAAAAAAAAAATCCTAAGTAACAAAAAAATCTGCCCTTAACACTTAGGTAACTTTGTCTACAACAATTCATTAAAAGGAAAGCAAAAAAAAATTACTCACGGTTTATTGTCCCCCGTTGTCCTGCCGGCAGCACAAAAAGAGTAGTAGTTGCTGATGTCCCAGCTATATTATCGCGATACCAAATTAAAAAAAGGAAGGTTAAGCGCAGAGTTCACCGTTCTCCTATCCTTACTTTACACTTGGTTTGCAATACAAATAAAAAACTAAGCTAAGAAAACTAAGCTGATTCACTGCACTGTTTTCACTCAAAAAAAAAAATGTTCTTGTTCCCTCGCTGTTCTTTTCTTTTTTCTTTATAGCTGCTGCTGTTGTGGTACGGAGCCTTGGGGCGGAGCACCTCGCTTCAGTTTCTTGTGTGGCCTTTGCTCCTTGCAATACCGTGCCCCCTTGTAGGATACCGCTTGGCCGTCTTGCGGTTTGATTAGCGGTCTCCGCTAACCGTTGCTTGCGTACCGCAAACCGGGTCTACCAAAAAAAAATTGCAGAGGCTGGGGCGTATCGGTTCGACCCAAGTCCTAGAAATTGCTACAAGTTCCCCAAGTTAAATTATTTGGCTCGCAGAAATCGATTTTTATCATAACATACCTCTGCTGTCTTGTTCGCAATCTGTCCTCTTCTTAAGGGGAGCTATTGCCCTTTGGACCTCTGTCTTTCCTTTTTTTTTTCTAGGAAAATTACTATTAAACTAACGTAATTTTTTTTTTCTAGCCTTAGGCAGTCATCACTTACCAATAAAAATTTTTTTCAGATTTCCTTCCCTTTTTTTTTTGTCTTTCCCTTTTTTTGGATGCCACTGTCTGTAAACTTTTTTTTTTCTTTACTATCTGTGCCGGGGCATCGACCGTTCCCATATGATCTAATCAAAAGAAGTGAGCAACGGTCGATGTTCTTTTGCCCTTGATTTTTTTTTTTTTTTTTTTGTCTTCCTCAATTTACTCTTACTACATTCTCTTCGTTACCCCTTCATTTACATTCGTTGCCTACATTTCTCTTCGTCCATCTATGTTACCTCTGTCTCCTTCTTTGTCATGTCGGTCGTACCTTATCTTTATCCATATTGCTTTCAGGGTATTGAAAAAGGGAAATTCCCTTTGCCAATATCCTTCGTCAAGATGATAATACATACTTTAATAACTTAATACATTTACCTAAATTCAAACAATAAAATAACATAACATACCTTACATTAATATAACTAACCTACCCTAATTAACCCAAAACAAAATTTCTGACTAACAAAACCCATATAAACATATAATATAAAGATATTGACCGAACGAATTCTATGTTATTTTTCTAAGCCCTGAACCACAGATAATTTCCCGATCGCCATTAATATTTTTGCGAAAGACAGACGGGTGTATCTCCCTCCCTCATGTCAGCTGATTGTTGACATTTCTTTTATTTTCTAATTTTTTTGCGAGGCAAATCGCTGTGTTTTCTTTGTAATTACTTTTTTTTTGTAATTTTTCCACCAAAATAAAAGAAAACCCACCCTTGGACTGGGGTGGGTGTGTGCGGATCGCTTCCTGTGCACAAAAGGTGCACAAGGAAACAAAAATAACCCCAAAACCCAAAAGGAACCTGGCTGTGGGAGGGATGATGTTTATAGGTACCACGGACAACAGGTATGTTGGAATTTGTTTCCTTTTTTTTTTTTTTTGTTATTAATTGGTCAATCCAAACCCCACCCCTGCAATGTGATGTGCGTGTGCGAGGATGCACAAGGACCGGTAGGACAAAACGAGAGGACGACGACGACAAATACCATCGTGGGATCGCTGGAGTAATCTGGGTTCAGGTACCTCTTTTAATTTTTCTTTTCCTTTTTTTTTTGTTATTGTTATTGGACGAGGTACAGGCCCTCGTAACACCCTGGGAAACCTCGCTATTCTACTTATAAAACTGTTGTTTCGTCTCATTGAATTCTTCAACTGATGAAGGAAAAGCAATTCTCTTTGAAATATTCTTTATTATTTTCCCGACTGTTGCCTGCGATTTTCCATGTAATGCTCCTGAAATTGTGAATTAATAATAGACGCTTATGAATGAAATTATCTGTTTACTTACCAACATAGACTTGATGGACATTTCTCCCAAAAAAAATGAAGAGTAACTAAAACTTGTAAAGAAGTAGGAATAGGAAGTCCACGATTCGTTACAGGCTCTTGGATATCGAGATTTTCGATCATGAACTGGAGAGTCATCTTATCAAATCTGTACCGCGAATAAAATTCTTCGTCATCAAGCTCTCTAAACATTTCAAAGACTTCAAAAATATCAAAATCTTCAAAAAATTAAAATCGTCATCCTGAGAAAACATTTTGTGAAATTCTGTGTTAAAAATAACAGAAGACAGGTGGTTAAGAGCCCACTCTAAAAGCTAAAAGGTGCTTTTGATGGTTTTAAAGTTAGTGCGAGCTGATAACTATAAAGTGGGTTTTATGTCGACTATAAATACGAAAACACTAATCTTGACTTTGTTACGTGCTAAAATCTTTTTAAAGTGTACTTTATACGACTATAATTTTGCGAAAATACTTTTTACTTCTTTTCGCTTATTGTACGTTTTATTTTGTAGGTGTTAGTAGCATTTGCATATGTGTAGAGAGTGTCCCTACTCACTGTAAGTAGATATTCTCTGCCGACTGTGGTTCATTGTTTACCATCGGAGCAGTCGGTTGTCGGTTGATGATTTGGTTTGTGCGGTATTTTATTCGTGGTGTAAAATCAATTTTGTTTAAATTTAATGTGTAGGTTTAATCCAGGTGAGTAGTGTTTATTAATTATAAATTCATTAAATTTCATTTATTGTTTATTGTGTAATGAATGTTAGTATTTGTTTGTTTATTTGGCTTGTGGGTTTGTGTGTATGAATGGAATCGCGAGCGTAAGACACGAGAATGATTTTTTTTTTTTTTTTTTGATTGCGCCAGGGATGTGTAATCTTCATAGATACTAATAGTCCGAGTGCTACTAGCATGCACGATTCGCAAACCTGAGTAATCGATGCCAGCAATACGCCTACGTACTAAACACACACCCTACACACTTCAACCACTCTCCCCGCGGGACTGCCGTTAGGTATTACTTCGCGGGGCTGGTTAGCAGTTTATGCTATGCTTCTTATGTCAGCTTCTTCCGCTGCTTCAGTTGCTCTTCTTAGCTTTTCTATTCTCCGCAGCCCTTTTTGTAGAGTTGTTACGAAGGGACATATTGCCATCCAATCCTCTTTCGACCGTAACATATGGTCGAGGAGTAATGACGGACTTGGCAGAGTAATTCTCCATGCCGTGAAACGTGTACAGTAAAACACTGCGTGCTCTGTATCTTGATCTTCACCTGGGCATTCTGGGCAGGATGGTGAGTTGTCGTGTCCGAATCGGTGTAGATATTTGCGGTAGCCACCGTGGCCAGACAGGAACTGCGTTAGATGATAGTTGCAGTCTCCATGCTTTCGACTTATGCAATCTTGGATTGTCGGTATAAGTTTGTATGTCCATCTGCCTATTGTTGTATTAGCCCAACGAGCTTGCCACATAGCTGCTGACGCTGCCCTTTCTTCAATTTTTATCACCTTGATACCAGTGGCGTCGTGATGACCCAATGCTCTTCTGGTATATATCCTCAGCATTTCATCTGCAAGAATATCGATGGGGACCATTCCAGCTATGACAAATGCAGCTTCGTCAGAGATGGTTCGAATGCCGCTGATTGTCCGTAGCGCACAGAGTCTGTATGATGACAATAGTCTCCTTTTGGTCTCCATCGTCCTCAGTGCCTCCGCCCAGACTGGGGCGGCATATAACAGAACTGAGGTGATAACTCTAGAGAGTAGAATCCTTCTAGCGTATCCAGGTCCACCGATTTTAGGCATGATACGCGAGAGCTCCCTGCATTTGTGATGCTTTTTTGGTAACAAAATCAACATGCGTTTTAAACCGTAGCCTGTTATCCAGCATTACTCCAATGTATTTGACTGCCTCTTTCGACCTGATGGTTTGGTTACCAACCTGAAAGTTGGCAAATTCGACGGTTTTCCGGCTGGTTATAAGAACAGCTTCTGTTTTATGGTCAGCTAGTTCTAGTCCGGCGGATATTAGCCAATCTTTTATCCGGGCAATTGCTTCATTTGTAGCTGATTCTACTGCACGGATTTGTTTAGCTACTGTCACGACGAATCCAATTATCATTACTCCCCCAGGTAGCGCTAATCGTAGGACTCCGTCGTACATGATGTTCCACAATAGTGGCCCTAAAACCGATCCCTGTGGAACTCCCGCAGTTACGTTGTAGTATTTTACTCCTTCATCGGTATTGTACCTCAGCTTCCTGTTGTTGAAGTAGTTCGTCACTATCCGTAGCGGGTAATATGGCGTATCCATCCTGGCAAGTGAACTTCTAATAAACGACCAGTTCGCAGAGTTAAATGCGTTTGTAATGTCCAGCTTTACTACTGTGCAATACTCCTTTGTGCCATATAGCCATCTTTCTCCTTCGATGGCACCTTTGGTGATATCAACTACCGCTCTTATGGCATCAACAGTAGATCGTGCTATTCTGAAGCCAAATTGGTGATCTGAGAGGGCTCCTTTCTCTTCTGCTACTGCGAGCAATCTATTATAGATTATCTTCTCGAGGATCTTTCCCATGGTGCTTAATAGGCATATTGGGCGATAGGATAATGGTTCTCCTAGGGGCTTCTTTCCTTTTGGCAGTAGGACCAAATGCTGCGTTTTCCATTTTTCGGGAAAGGTTTCCTCTTCAAGGCCCTTCTGCATTGTTGTTATGAAGAGGTCCGGTCTTTTTGTTACAGCTGCCTTTACTGCCTTATTCGGGATGCCGTCGGGTCCCGGCGCCTTGTTGTCACCTATCTTGCATGCCCTTAGCAGTTCCTCGTGAGTAATTAAAGGAATATCTTCTGGATTGACTTCTCATATTATATTGCACATAGCAGCAGGCCTTTGAGGGAAGAGGTGCTCTACTATGGATCTCAGCATTATCGGACATGTTATTTGAGGAGTCCTATAGCCCTTTAATTTAGTCATCACCATTCTGTTGCCGAGCCCCATGGGTTGATGTCGGCTTCTTGACAGAGACGTTTAAAGCATGCAGTTTTGCTTTCCTTATTAAGCTACGTCTCGCCAGTCTAAGGGTGTCCAGGCATTGTTGGAAATCCGCCCTCCTTGTTGATTGTTGGTCTTTGCGCCGGGCTTGTAGACATTTTTCCCAAAGTTCGCCTATTTCCTCGTTCCACCAGTATCACGGTGATGCCTTCCTGGTGTTTGCTCTCCTAGGCATTGATGCGTCGCACGCTGTGGTGATGGTGCCTGTGAGGTGCGCGAGGGTCTCCGCTGCTACGCTTGGAGTTTGATCACCGTTCAACATCTCTTCGAATGCATCCTTATCGCAAGATCTGTCATTCCATTTTGGGCCAGTAAGTTTTGGGAGCTGGACCGGTTTTTTCCCTTTTATTTCCAGTATTATCACCTGATGGTCGCTGTGTGAATATTCCTCACTGACCCTCCACTTTATGGTTTTCAGGGTGGAGTTGCTTGCAAAGGTGATATCAATGATGGAGCCTACTCCAGCCTTCCGGTAAGTATTTGCCCGGCCCTTATTAGCAATGCCTATCGCTAGGGGAGCGAATGTTTCCAATAAGACCTGTCCTCTGGTGTTGGTGAGCCTGCTGCCCCATTCTGTGGCCCACGCGTTGAAGTCTCCTCCTATAACTACTGGGGCTCTCTGAAGCGCATCCGCGGTTAGATTATCCAGCATTAGTTGATACTCGCTGGCCGTCAAACTGGGTCGGGCATAGCAGCTATAAAAATGGACTCCATTTATTTTCGTCCGCACGAAGCTGACTGTTTGGTCCTTTGTTTCTTGAAAGGCATAGCGTCCACACATCCATATCGCCGCCTGTTTTGCCTTATCGCAGATCCAATTGTTGTTCTCTTCGGGACATTTATATGATTCACTAATCATAATAACGTCCGCGCTTTCGTCCTTGGCCGTTTGTGCTAGGATGTCCTAGGCTATTATACAGTATTGCTTGTAATAGCTCTCCGAAATACTGGGCATTTGCTACTGCCGGCTACATGCTGCGCGGCGTCCGGGTGGTCTTTCTTGCAGAACATGCAAGATGGATCCTTGTTGCAATTCTTCGCTATGTGGCATTCTGCTCCTCATCTCCTACATAGCTTGGAGCGGTCTTCTTTGCTTTTGAATTGCCAGGCTAGAAGACCAAACTCTAAACATTTGGAGCACTTTTTAAGGAGGGTTCGTTCGCGCATGCGACAGTTAACCTAGCCGATTTTAATCCTTCCTGCTTCTAACAGCTTTCTTACGTCTACTGCGGGAAACTGATCGTTGCTGTTTGGGTTCCTCCGTACGCCCTCCGCAGGGACAAAATATCTGCCGGTGAAACTTTCACTCCAAACTGGGCTTCGATTGCATTGATTACGTGGTCTATAGTCGTGACCTCATCGATGTCTTTGATCTCAAGGGTAGTGCGATGCGTAAGCGAACTTACATTCGTTTGCTCAGCTAGAGCTTCACTAATGACGTCTTTAATTTCGTTCGTCTTATTTCCCGTCTCCTTGAATTGTATAAGGAGGTCTCCCTTGCGTAGTATCTCCGCGTATGAGAGGGTCCCCGTCGCTTTAATGACGATAGCGTCATTTCTAGGTCTTTTGACCTCTTGTTGCTTCTTTTTGGCGATCTTCTTTTTGATGTTATTTACCCATTCTTCTTCTCCTGCCGCTTACTTCTTGTTTGTGGCTGTAACTTTTTTCTTAGGTCTAACTACTGGGGTCTCTACGCCGATGGTCTCATCCTTCTCCTTGGTGTTTATCAATGGAGTGTGTTTTTGTTTACGCTTTGGCTCCAAGCGCTTTTTGCCTGTAACATCGTTTGATGTATTTTTCTGCGTCTGTTTTGGCTCCGGTGGTTCGTTGTCTGCCACGCCATTCGGTGGCTGTTGCTGCTTTCGTTTTGGCTCCGGGGGTTCGTCGTCTGCAACGTGTCTTCTCTTGGGCTCAGATGTTGTTTTTAGCCATGGCGAAGTTTGCGACGAGTTGTTCCGGCGAATCACTTGCTTTGCTTCCTCATCGTGTAGCTGAATCGCCGAGAGCTCGTAGAGAGCTCTGATGCTTTCAATAGCATCTCGCATCGCTTGGTGGATTGAACGTCTTTTGCCATCTTCCAGCATTTCTACCAGCCCTCTAATTTGCTCACCTAACTTGTGGAAATCAGTTTTATGGGTTGGTGGTTCGACCGTCACCTTTCGTATTGCGGGTGACTCGCGTCGTTCCGCACTTCTTTGTTATGCTGTTACTTGGTCAATTGGTGACCTCAGCATCCTTGATCCCCTCTGGAAGGGGTTCTCCTCATTCTCCTCTATTTCAATTTCCCCGGTGTTTTTGTTTGTTTTTGTTGTAATCATTTCTAGTGGATCCCCACTCAAAGCCGCTATCAATGTTCCAATGTGTAGTCACCTAGGGATCCATGACGTCAACCCTCATAGATGTCATTCCAATTCGTTTTCCAGTATGCCATAATTAAGACCTTACTGGGCTCAGTCTTAATGTTTTAGGGTAGTGGTACGGTTATTTATGTATATATATACCTATGTATATACATATATACATGTATGTATAAGTGCAGCATCCCTTTTGGGCAAAGAAGCTGCGCGTTTTACGATTTGGCGGGTTTGTCCGGATCTCGTCATTTTCTCCTTTCTGTATCCCTCGTAGCCACCTTGAGGTGGAAAGCACATATATGGAAGACGGTGCTTACTCGTCTTGTCGCAGAGAGTTCATAGGGGTTCCTTTAACCTTTTCAGCCAAGCCCCCCTTCTCTGCCGTTCTTGGGCGGGGACTGCTTATTGGGTATTCGCAGATAGTGTTGTAGCGAATGGTGTTGCCGTGTAGCAGTTCGCGATGAGTTGATTTTAAATTCGTTATGTATTTTAAGTATTAAATTTAAATTTGCTTTAAATTGATTGGTTGGGTTATTTGTTTTGTTTTAGATTATTGTATCGCCTACGTTGATTGATTCGCTTTCGTTGATCGGTAGTGGGCATAGTTTCGTTATCGGTCGTTTGTACTCTCCTTGTTGCGTTCTTACCTTGACGACGCGTATTATGTCATCCTTGCCGGGGTAGCTCTCTGTGATGCGTCCTAAGCTTCACCTTGCCGGAGGTAGCCGATCATCCTTGATGAATACCAAATCGCCTACCTTGAGTTGCCGTTGAGGTTTCAACCATTTCGGTCGCCGTTGTAAGCGGGCCAAATATTCCTGGTGTCAATGTTTCCAGAATGTCTGAAGATGCATTTGGATAGCCTTCCACCGATCAATGTAATCTTGTTTGCCTGTAGTCAGATCTGGTTCTGGAACGGTGAATATTGCCTCGCTTTTCCGTTAGTGGACACAGAGGCGTCAAATTAAGGCACGCCTCAATTTGTGTAAGTAGCGTGGCGAGCTCCTCGTATGTAAGTGTCCCGTTGCCGACGATCCGTTTGAAGTGGTGTTTGACACTCTTCACTCCTGCTTCCCACAATCCTCCGAAGTGAGGAGAAGCAGGGGGAATGAAATTCCACTTAGTTCCTTGTGTTGCTAGAACCTCAGCAGCTTCCTTCCAATTGTGTCCGGCTTCCTATAATAGTCGATGCAGTTCAGCTTCAGCTCCAATGAAGTTTGTTCCGCAATTACTGTAGACCTGACCAAAGACCCCTCGTCGAGCCGCAAAACGCCGAAAGGCGGCTAAGAAAGCTTGGGTGGTAAGGTCTGTAACTGCTTTCAAGTGCATCGCTTTGGTGGCGAGGCAGACAAATATTGCCAGGTATCCCTTAAAACATTTGGCCCCGCAACCTTTCCAAAACCAAATGGTGATTGGTCCCGCGTAGTCGACCCCTGTATGGGTGAACGGCCTAGAAACTGTGACCACCCTAAGAGATGGTAGGTTTCCCATTAATTGGTGGGCAACCTGTTTCGGTACCGGTGACAAACGAAGTAGGTGTTTAAATATTTTTTGACGGCTCTTCTGGTCTGTATGATCCAGTACTTACTTCTGGTATACGTAATCATCGGCTGGATCCCTCCGTGTAGCGTATTTTCATGGGCGTTTTGAATGACTAGGGTTGTGAAATGGTGCCTCGGTCCTAGTATGATGGGGTTCTGTTGGTCGAACGAGAGGTCTGCGTTTTTTTAGTCTGCCGCCTACCCTTATGATGCCTTCTCCATCTATGAATGGATTTAAGGATGCCAATCCCTTTGACTTGGATAGCATTCCGGGAAACATATCATATTGGGCGCAGCGAACGAGTACCTTCGCAGCGTCTTCAAGCTCCTTCGGGCTTAGAGGTCCAGCAATTCGTTGATGATCACTTCGCAAGTTACTGGTGAAACGCTTGCAGTAGCCAACGATCCTCGTAAGTCGCCTTAAGTTCGACGTTCCGTGAAGAAGCTGGTGTATCGCGCCTTCTACTAAGTTCACGTGATGGACATGTCAGTCTACTTCCTTCGCTAGTGACGAGACTAGAAATTAAATGAGTGCCCGTTCCACCACAATGTTGCCTTTAAAAGTGCCGATGGTTCCATACCTCTAGAAACCAAGTCCGCTGGGTTGTCTTGAGAAGCTTGTCAAAGAGAAGTACTACAAACAGCATTGGGAGAAACACCAACTCCAGAGAATTTAGTTAATCACATGCTGGAATCTGAGAACAAGTGGAACGCAGTAAGCTCTTATGCCAGGAATGTATGCCAAGAGCTAAGGAGACTAGAGCGAGAAAGAAAAGAGAGAGAAGAAAACGCAAGAAGCAACAGAGTGGAAGCCAGAGGGCTTCTTACGCAAACGCAAAGACAGGCGGACATACACGCATACATGGGGCCACAATGGCACGCGAATGCGTAATCATCATTTTGAGCCAATTAGAATACTGGAACGTGAGAGAAAAGAGTCAAAGGGACTAACACGAATCTAGATGACAACTATGTCAGATATAACGGAGACAACGGTCGGAAGAGAATTGGATGGCAATATGTTCCTTCGTAACAACTCTACAAAAAGAGCTGCGGAGAATAGAAAAGCTAAGAAGAGCAACTGAAACAGCGGAAGAAGCTGACACAAGAACCATAGCTTAAACTTCTAACCAGCCCCGCGAAGTAATACCTAACGGCAGTCCCGCGGGGAGAGTGGTTGAAGTGTGTAGGGTGTGTGTTTAGTACGTAGGCGTATTCCTGGCATCGATTACTCAGGTTTGCGAATCGTGCATGCTAGTAGCACTCGGGCTATTAGTATTTATGAAGATTACACATCCTGGCGAAATCCACAAAAAAAAAGCTGGGTTGTCTTGAGTCGGTATGTGCCTCTATATCTTGATATCGGTGAGCCGCTGAACCATGGAGTTCTAAGCACTGTGACCTACCTATCGTGTGTACCCACCTTGGCAGACCTAAATTATTAATATTCTGTAAATCTTTATAAAAAGTGTCCCATTCTTCTAAAATAGCGGGTTCGACGGGCTCGTCCCAAGACATCTTTCGGATCCAAACAAGTTGCATAAAACATTTCGCTTTAATTAAGCATGGCGAAATCCAGCCTAACAGGTACGAAACTCTTCGTTGGTGGTGGATTGCTTGAACTAATATACTGAAAGCAGAAGACGTCGGTGGCAGGAAGCCAATGAATACCTAGCGTTTTGACTAGATCCGAACCTTTTGCAGGTACTGCAAACGAAGATTCACAATTCCTTTCTGGAGTGCCTTGAAGAAGTTCCTTTCTGTTGGATGTCCATTTCCGTAAGTTAAATCCTACTGATTGGAGAGTTGCTCTAACTTCCTTTATTTTATTTTTATCTTCTTCCAAGGTGTCTGCGCCGGAGATAAGGTCATCAACATATGTACATTTCGCCATCTATCATTTGAGCTGCTAACGGGTATCGATGATGGGACTCTTCTGCTAGCTCCTTCAATGTTCGAATGGCCAGATACGGGGCCGAAGCCGTTCCAAAGGTCACAGTCTTAAGGCGGTAGACCTTGAGTTCCTCTGTTGAAAATAGGAATCCCGATCGCTGACTCAGATTTGACGGTACATCTTTTCGATGTCAGCCATAAAGGTGTTGCTGGTAGAGTCTCTACCGGAGGATAATTTCAGTCACTTTGTGTTGAAGTGGTGGTCCTATCATCATTCAATGAGACTCCATTCGACGTTCTGAAGAATACAGCGAACCCAACTCTGAGTCTTGTTTTGAACTAGCCTCCTTAATGACTGCGTGGTGGGGTATGAAATAACGACCTAATTTGGGTATATCTTCTTGTTTTACCTTGCTCATATGTTCTAAGGCTCTGTATTCTTCCAGGCATGCGGAATATTGCTCATGTAGCTGAGGATTGGCGCTGAAACGTTTCTCCAAACTCCAGAAGCGTTGTAAAGTACCTTCCTGTGATTTGCCCAAGACTGGATAGGCAGCTCCCTTAAAGGGAATAGCCACCTGGTATCGCCCATCTACAATACGCCTCAAATGTTTGACGAAATGTTCCTCATAAGCGACATTCTCGGAAGTTTCGTACCATTCAAATGGAGCTTCTTCCTGTTCCCAAAATTTGCGAAGCTGAGCGTCGACATCTGTTGTTTGGAAGAAACTTCGAATGCCAACAACCCTCTGACAAGTGCCACTACTGACTAAACCCAACCCGGACACCTCAACGTGAGTGGGTCTTGGCCTTAAACGCAGTAGTTGGACAGCTGACTCTGTTATAAAACACGCTTGGGAGCCCGAGTCAAGCAAGGCTCTAAACGAATAAGTCTCACCTGACGAAGCCCTAACCTTTATCAACGCAGTGGCTAACAAAACTTGTGTTGATGTGCTTGGCAGAGCATGGAAGCTGTTGACGGCCGAACTGCTGGAAGGCTGTGCTCCGTTGTTAGGCGAAAAGACTGAGGCTTCGGTGTTCATCGTGGTGAGAAAATTCTGTGGAGGATTTTGAGAGATACCTCACTTATGGGAAATACCTGACTGCCGAAATGTGGATGGATGAGAAATGTTGGCCTGTGCTACATGCAATAAAGAATTATGTGGCTGCTCACAGTAGTAACACCTACGAATGCTCGGACACTGCTCTGTGTTGTGGCTATATGCTAAGCAGTTCCGACAAATCCCTAATGTATCCACACTCTGAATTCGGTCCGCTGTGCTCATTTTAAAAAATCTTGCTGACATTGCACCTAATTCGGTGCGCGTGCAGAATGCAGTGTGCTAACTCCTCCCTTCTTAAAACTGCGACCCGCAGGTCAGATACTTAAAATTGGTGGGGGGTAGAATTCGCTTGTTTGAGGTACTACTGGAGGTAGTTGAACTTGTATAGGTTGCTTTTTTATTTTCTTACATTTATGCTTATATACTATGAAAAAAATAATGACGATTAACAAGTATATGAATATATCTGAAATGATGGTTGAATTAGTTACAATGGAAAATTTCTTAAGTTCTTTAATATTATTTATATGTAAATCATGCAAAAATTCTAGGTCCAATTTTATATCTTTTACGGTTATGTTTTGTTGGATTATGGGTGGCAAAATGTGGAGGTTGTTACTTCTCTGTTGGTGTAGCTGTTATCATTAATGGTTAAGGTTTCATTATCAAACTGCACTAGGAATGTCCCGTTAAGCATCTTGGTTTCGTTAGCATACTTAAGCGTTCCGTTAAAATTGGTTAGGAAAACTGTGTTTTGCGTAAGGAGTTCAATAACATGTTTCTTTTGGAACTGATAATCACACTTCGCATTTTTTCCTCTTACTAGTTGGTTAATGCAATTTTCAGGGGGCAACGTCTGCAGTTGATATTCGTTGCAGATTATTGTACCTCGCATTTTTGCACATGTTTGTTTAATACCATACATTTCGCCATGAGCCAGGAGGAGTTCGGTGGTGTCGAGGTGGATTCTCCTACTATCTTTGACAGTAGATTTGATCATCACGTGATTGAATTCCTTTGTTCTGGTTTTCGGTAGAGATACATATGACATAAAGCAAAAGTGATTCCTTTTGCAACATAACTTGTTCTGCATACTCGACGGCTTCTATTTCAGTTCCATACGGGAACTCTCTACTTGGGAAAGTACGTCTTGGATTTCTCGTCTATCCAAGAGATTGGTCTTCACGATTCCCCTTTTTGCTAATTGCGCTGCTGAGGCCACTTCATTGAGTTCTTCTTTGATTATTGTAAGCTTGTTGTAGAGCATTTGCTCATATTTGTCAATGCTGCTGTTCTTTATTCTTCTGATTATCTTGTTGTAGTCGTCTAATAATCCTCGAGTGACCGTCATCAAGCGTTCGTTTATTTTATGTATTTTGACTTTTCAATACATTGTCCCAATCTGTCGCGTCTGGAGTACCAGCTATCCACTTCCAGGCGGAACCAATCCAATTGATCGATCTTGTCTTTCTTAGTCGTTTCCCGTGCAGCCTTACTAATAATTCCTCGATGCGTTCAAGCTGGTGGATCAGCTGTGAACATACAATACTGCTTTTGTCTATTTGGTCTTCTATTGTGGGTTTGAGGGTGTTGTTTATGCCTTCGTACTCCTTTTTTTTTTTTTATGTATTGTTATTCAAATTCAAATCATTTTAGCTTACTTGCTAGACAAAAAAAAACGCTTAAAACTAGCTTAACTAACTTAACTATGTCGTTTTAACTTACTGGCCCTATACGGGCGCTCTAAGCTAAACCTAATGCTTAAAACTATGTCTTTTGACTTTCCTTTTTTGTTTTTTTAACTATACTAATTACTAAGAAGAAATGAGAAAACTTAGTACATGAACAGTGTTTTCTTTGCCTTATGTCTACATATAATATATAAATAAAACTTAAAAACTACCTTAAAATAAAATTAAACTACCTTACCCTAATTACGTAATTAAATATGTATTTTTTTTTTAAATCCAGGTGCTGCCTAATTTTCGATTTTTTTTTTTCTAAAAACTACCTAAACCTAAGCTATGTAAGTCGGCCATAGGTAAACTGCCAACTTTATAACGGTCTATCCCGGATTGTGGGGGGAGCGACGAAGGAGTTCCCTCTGTTTCGGATAGCCACCAGAATTGTCCGAACTGACGTTCTACGTCCTTCAAATCGCGACTTGATACCGCCCTATTAAACCGGAGACGCTCCACACTGCTGTGTGCGACGTCTCTGTCGTAGTTGAGTCGCCTATCCGCAGCTGTCCGAGCAACATGGAAGATTAGCGGCACCGCTAATCTGTCCTGGATCAGACCTTTCTCATCGAGATAGAGGAATGCCTCTGGGGGTACAAAGCCGTTAAGGCGCACTCTCTCGTGGTACCTGCAATTGGGGTAATAAGCCCCAGAGATCATGTTATTCATCGAGCTCATTGCCCTAGCAATATGCCATCGAATCAGCTTGATCACGAAATTATCCACCCTTATTAGGTTAGCTCTGTTGTATTGGACCTCATTGGGATAGAATTTTATGTACTGGGACTCTGATGTTCTGTATAAATGAAGGCAAGCCCGAAGACAATCCCTCTCAAACACCCGGATCTTTTCCAACAAGCTTGCTCCCACGTTGAACCACACGGGATATCCATATACGAGCATGGGCCGGATATGGGCCATGTAGCAGATTACCTTTACCCTTGCATCGAGTTGCTTGCTATAAAAAAGTCTCTTTATAAGGGCAAAAGCACCTTTGGCTCTGGCCAGAGCAGCATCTATATGTTTGTTAAAATATAGATATTGGTCTAACCAGAGCTGAATCTTATCGAAGTCACGTTGCAAAAGCAGTGCAATGACCTCGATTTTTGGTCCTGATCAGTACGCGATCAAGTCGTCTGCGTACGCTATGGCATAATGAAGTGATCCTATAAGATCGCTCGTGTAAATGTTGAAAAGAATCGGTGAATTAACCGCACCTTGTTGCAGACCGTTTTTAATTTGAAAAGTTCCAGCAGAAGTCACATTGCCATTTTTCACAATGAACTGTCTACTGGTGAGCATGTATGTACAGCAGTGGTTTGCTTATGCCCAGCCTACTCAGCTTGTAGAAGAGTCCCTCTAACCATACGGTGTCGAAGGCCTTCTCCAAATCAATCAGGCAGGCACCCGTGCATTGGTTCTTGCTTTTGTTCCATTGGATATCCGATACCAATTTAGACGCGGCATGTATTGTATCATGCCCCGCCTTAAAACCGAATTGGTTATCCGGAATTATATTATTGTTCTCAGTCCACTTGAGCAGGGCTCTATTGATAACTTTTTCGAATACCTTGCTGATGTTCGGAAGGAGACTTATCGACCGGAGAATTGCCGGATTGGAGGTGTCCTTACCCCTTTTGGGGATGGGTTGTATCACTGCTGTTTTCCAATGCGCTGAATAATGTGCATTATTCAGCGCATTGTTAAACAGAGTGGTGTAAATATCCACCGCTTCTAGAGGGAGATGTCGAAGCACAATGTTCGACACTCCGTCGATTCCCATAGATTTCTTTCTTGTCAATGATTCAAAGATCGCTTGGAGCTCCACCTTCGATATGTACGGGGGATGTACCCTTTCATCGGCGATGACATTGTTTGCCATAATATCGTCATTGAACTCGGTAAAACCTATGTTCTCGGATCGCCAGTGCTCTATATCATTTCGAAGGCAGAAGTTATGCACAAAGACGCGATTTTCCAATTCGCGGTTCGGACAAATTGTATCATTCACCTTGTATACTTCCTGGAAAATCGCTCCTATAGCCTCTACCTTCTCCTGCGGATCTTCAATCACAAAGAAGTTGTCATCCTCTACTGCGTTATCTGGATCTATACCTGCTGTTATTAGTATTTGTCCATTGTTGGTCGTTCGGGGGATCTTAAGACACGGAAGGTCGTTTTGATTATTCCTCCGAAATATTTTATTTATTTGCGGGAACATACTCGGGTTGTTGGATTTTACAGCCCGAATTTTGTTGTTCCAATGCAAATTTATAGAAAGTCTGTAGTTTTCCCTGATTAATTTCTGGAGGTTTTTAATCAACGACTTCAGCGTCCTAACCTCCGAGTTTTGTCTGTCAGTAAACTGTCTGTGCAAGGTTTTTAGTCTCGACAGCAGTCTACTTTTCGTACTCCTTCAAATTGATGATATGCACTATTTTAAATGCTCCGCTGATAATTCTGCCATTTCCTAGTTTTACTGTCACTATGGGTGTATTATATTCGAATACATTGACCGCTCCAAATGTCACTTCTTGGATTAGCCTGGAACGAGAAAGGAAGTTGGTATACTCAGTAATGTTTTTAATCTGAGACTTATGAATTTTCTTCCCGGTTTCCGTAATAATTGTAACCTTGTTGTCACGTAGTACCTTCTATTTCGTATATAGAGGTTTCTGTTTACCGTCTCGACGTTTAACAGCTGCATAGATTACTTCTCCAGGCTGGTAAATCTTTGGTGTTTCCTCTTGCGGTTTTCTCTGCTGTTTTTCCTCTTCTGATTCCTTTTGATTAGTTCGGAGAGATCTTCGTTTACCTTAGACTGAAAGTTCACGAGATTACGGTAGTTGATTCGTTGGCTTCTTCCGAGAAATATGTCACTCAGTTTCCTTTTTGTAACAGAATGTATGGTGTTATTATAGCGATCGACTGCTATATCTACAATCTCCTTCAGGGTTAGGTCAGAATATTCCTTCCGAAGACATCTGGTGATTTCTATGATCGTTGAGTGGACCCTCTCCACAGTTCCATTCACTTCACTTTTTTGGGGTGGAGTCAAATAGATTTGAATACCAAGAGACTTAATGTAATTTGAAATGATCGGACTTACGAAGCTTCTCTCGTTGTCAGTTACTATGGATCGAGGCACCGTGAAATAATGTAGGATCTTTATTATCTTTTTTCGTAGATAGAGCGCTGACTTTTCCTTGATATGGAAGAACTTTCCGAATTTTGACAGCTTATCGACACAAGTTATAAATTTCTCTCGATTTATTTCGAAAATGTCCATATGAACTATTTCTGTCGGATTGGTAGGAATTGGTGTTTCCTGAAGTTCTGATTTCGAAGGGTGTCTGTCGTACTTGTTAGCTTTACATGTTTCGCAGTTCCTCGTGACCTTCTTTATCAGACTGCTCATTTTTGGGAAGTAGTATCTTTCCAGGATTTGTTCTTTGTTCTCCCGGTCGTTGTGATGAGCTCTGTTATGTTCTTCTTTTATGATTCTCATCTTGTTTTCTTCATTACTCAGGTCTTCCACTATTCTCTGTGTAATACGAATTTTAAACTTACCTAAGTTTTCCTTATAGATGTTCTGGAGGAGCGGAATGTGTGTTTCTGGTAACTTGATCCCATTGATAATATTTGGGTTTAGCTTTTTCTTCAGGGCCTGTGTCAGGTTTTCTTTCGTGACTTTTTGGAAACGAATATAATGCTATGGAAAGTCGGATGGGGTTCTTCATGTGCGGACATTTCGCGTCCCTCTGAGATGATTATTTGGTTCCTGAACACGATCAACGGAACTTCGCAGTGAGGAATCAGGTCCGAGCTGTCTTCTTCGGCGCTGTGCATAGTTTGCGAATCCGATGTTAAGCTGTTGGGCTCTGTTTTCAGTCTAGACAACGCGTCTGCTACCAAATTTGTTTTTCCCGGCTTTTAGGTTAACTCGTAGTTGTATTCTTCTATTGGCGATTTCCACCTTTTAAGTTTCGCATTCGTGTTTTGGTTGCTTAGTGCAAAAGTCAGCGGTTGATGCTCCGTATAGATAATTCCTCAGAGCCCAGACAATCGCCAGCATCTCTTTCTCATTGGTGGCGTAATTTTCTTCTGCCTTGCTGAGCGATCTAGAGATGTAGGTAATTTGCCTGTCTTTTCCTAGTTCCCCTGGGAAAGTACTGCTCCTATCGCAGTATTCGAGGCATCCGTTGTTAGGATGAAGGGCTTCTCGAAGTCGGGAAATATGAGAATCTCGGATGATGTCAGACGTTCCTTGAGATATTCGAAAGCTCTGAGTTCTTCGGCGTTCAATTGGATTTTGACGATTTTTGATGCGCTGGCCTTAACTTGGGTCCTCTCCCCTCTGGTGAGATTTGTTAAAGGGTTGGCGATCTTGGCAAAGTCTTTAATAAAACGCCTGTAGTAAGAGGTGAGTCCTAAAAATCTTTTTAAGAAATTCTTCTAGGGGGATTTTTATGCCTGGACTTATAGTCAAGACGTTGCTTTTCCTGTCTATGATAGCTTTCAATTGCTTGAGCGTATCATCGCCTATGATTCCGTCGAATGTTTTCTAGCCGGGCAATACGAACAAATCCAGGATAGTGTTGTTTCCCGCCTTTTCGTAGAATTTTCCAGATACCTTCTTGTCTATTCGTATTTTACCTCCCGTTGACTGAATCTTAAAGGGTTTTTGTGCCGGTTTTGCATTGACACCTAGTTCAGGTGTTATAAAATTTTTATTTGCCCCAGTATCGATAAGAAATCTGAGTAAGGAGCCCTCCTTGGTGACATACCTTATGTAAGGTATGCTAGAGAGGCACTTGTCATAAAATTTACCTCGGTTTCAATTACTTCTTCCTCTGGGTCTTCTATCTCGTAGCTGGGAGTCGCAGTCTCCTTATCGACTTCTTGTTCATATTCATCTAGGTACTGTTCCTCTTCCTGAGTTTCTGTGTTGTACAGCCTCTGCTGTTCTTGAGGGTCCGAATGGTTCCTGAATGGGTTGTTTTGATTATAAGACTGGTATGGGCCAGATTTTTCGGGACGATTGGGGGCTGGTCTATTTATGTAATTAACCTGTCTTGATTGGACAGACTGGTCAACGGACATGGGCACCGGGGGCTTAGGTCCGGCTGGTCGCGTGGTGGAGGGTAGATTTTCTGTGGCCATGAAGGCTGGTAGCGATTTCTCTGCTGCTGCTGGTGATGAGCATTATATGCTATGTTCTTTTGTTGCGGAGGCAGAGATCTGTGTAGATGTGGAGGCGGTAGCAGCCGATGTCGCTCCTGTCTAGGTGGCGTTGGTATTTGGTTTAATGGAGTAGTTAAGTTATAATTACTCTTCGCATGTAACGCCACGCCTCTAAAATTCAGGTTTTGCATTTCCAAGCAACACGCATATGCTTCCGGTAGCGTCTGTGGCTTTTGAATCATCAAGATTTTGAATAGTTCTCCGTTCACTCCTCTTATAAAGACGTCTAGAGCTCGGTATCTGTAATTCTCTATTAGTGCTTTTACAGTCTCGGCACTATAGTCTTCCGTTTTGAGCTTATTTATGATAAGCGAGAACTGATGGTTCACCCTAGCATAGTATTCATCGATGCTTAAGTTTCCTTGCGAAAGGGTGCCGAGTTGATGTTCGAGGGTTCTCACATCCCTTTTATCAGCATAGTGTAAAGATAAGCAAGTCTTCATTGTCGACAGTCATCATCGAAAATTTTGTACGAAATAAGAGCGGCGTCAGCTCCGCCTCTTATTTTCTGACGAATGCTCTGTAATATAGCCCTGTAAATTGGCTTTTCTTTTACAACCTCGTAGTCCCTCAAAATACTTTCAACGTTGTGGACCCAGGACACATATTGTACATATTGTACATATTGTCCTTGACGCTGTCCGGCAGTCTACTAATTTCTTTCAAATCTGACTCACTTATGGGCGGTTGAAGACTTGTAGTAACCGGGTTGCTTGTCGTTGCTGTGATTTCGAGGGACATTAGCCTTCGCTCTAGTTCCTTTGACTTTTCAATCTGGGCATTTATTGCTCCAGTAAGCTGTGTGATAGCGTTTTCAATCCTCTCCATATTGCCAGTTTTAGTAATTTATACTTTTATTTTTATGGGACCGCTATAACTTAAATGATTCTTTAGCTTAATGTAATAATTGTTTGTGTGTCTAACAATATTCTGTGTTCTTAAATCTATTTTATTCAATATTTTTTTTTAATCAATGAGCTTATGCCATTGGAATAATTTCTTTTTCACTTTTAAATGTTTACCAACTCACAGTCAATATTAAAATATATATATACATATATACGCTTCACAAATTTAACTACAATTTTCCTCTTTAAAATGGTTATTATTTATTTATTTAATTTTTTTTTTTTTTTATTTTTCAAATGGTTACAGTATTACAATAAAATTGTCTTAGTGTAGGTTTGACAAATTTAATAATTTTTTTTTATTAACCTAGTTTGAGTTTTAAGTGGCGCACTTACATGAAAATTATGATGCTGAACATAACTTCTGGTTCTTTAGGTTCTTCGGGATGCTGGAACTGGTTGAATCGATGGTGATCTTCTTCTTCAGCTGCTTCGTAGAAGTCCTCTGTTGTAGCGGCTTAATGTGGTACGCACTCTTGTACACACACTTATGCAACTCGGAAGGGGTGTATGTATCCTTTTTGACTGCTTCGTAGAGTTTCTGTCTCTTTTGTAGCGGCCTACTGCGGTGCAATCTCACTATCACGTATGCACTTTTATGTCCTTTATCGCGGATTTATATTATTTTTACTAAATTGCCGCGTGTCCCTACTCGGGCGCCAGTTAACGAATTATTCGCAAATAAAACTAAAAAAATATCTTTTAGGAGGCTATGCCTCTTTATTAATCGAACACCACTTAAAAACTAAATGCAATTTTTCCTTACACTATTACTTATAATGTTCAACCTGCGACCTCAGCATTAAACGTGCATAAGAAAATATTTCAGACGAAATATTATCATTAAACGTACATGAGAAAATATTTCAGACGAAATGTTATCCCGGCCGATGCACCCGATCGATACCTGTATTCTGCAGCGCGTGTGCTGACATTGCACCTAATTCAGTGCGCGTGCAGAATGCAGTGTGCTACCTTTAAAAGTGCCGATGGTTCCATACCTCTAGAAACCAAGTCCGCTGGGTTGTCTTGAGAAGCTTGTCAAAGAGAAGCACTACAAATAGCATTGAGAGAAACACCAACTCCGGAGAATTTAGTTAATCACATGCTAGAATCTGAAAACAAGTGGAACGCAGTAAGCTCTTATGCCAAGGATGTATGCCAAGAGCTAAGGAGACTAGAGCGAGAAAGAAAAGAGAGAGAAGAAAACGCAAGAAGCAACAGAGTGGAAGCCAGAGGGCTTCTTACGCAAACGCAAAGACAGGCGGACATACGCGCATGGGGCCACAATGGCACGCGAATGCGTAATCATCATTTTGAGCCAATTAGAATACTGGAACGTGAGAGAAAAGAGTCAAAGGGACTAACACGAATCTAGATGACAACTATGTCAGATATAACGGAGACAACGGTCGGAAGAGAATTGGATGGCAATATGTTCCTTCGTAACAACTCTACAAAAAGAGCTGCGGAGAATAGAAAAGCTAAGAAGAGCAACTGAAACAGCGGAAGAAGCTGACACAAGAAGCATAGCATAAACTGCTAACCAGCCCCGCGAAGTAATACTTAACGGCAGTCCCGCGGGGAGAGTGGTTGAAGTGTGTAGGGTGTGTGTTTAGTACGTAGGCGTATTCCTGGCATCGATTACTCAGGTTTGCGAATCGTGCATGCTAGTAGCACTCGGGCTATTAGTATTTATGAAGATTACACATCCTGGCGAAATCCACAAAAAAAAAGCTGGGTTGTCTTGAGTCGGTATGTGCCTCTATATCTTGATATCGGTGAGCCGCTGAACCATGAAATTCTAAGCACTGGACCTACCTATCGTGTGTACCCACCTTGGCAGACCTAAATTATTAATATTCTGTAAATCTTTATAAAAAGTGTCCCATTCTTCTAAAATAGCGGGTTCGTCGGGCTCGTCCCAAGACATCTTTCGGATCCAAACAAGTTGCATAAAACATTTCGCTTTAATTAAGCATGGCGAAATCCAGCCTAACAGGTCGAAGAGGCGTGCAATTGCCGAAAGTACGAAACTCTTCGTTGGTGGTGGATTGCTTGAAGGAATATACTGAAAGCAGAAGACGTCGGTGGCAGGAAGCCAATGAATACCTAGCGTTTTGACTTGATCCGAACCTTTTGCAGGTACTGCAAACGAAGATTCACAATTCTTTTCTGGAGTGCCTTGAAGAAGTTCCTTCCTGTTGGATGTCCACTTCCGTAAGTTAAATCCTACTGATTGGAGAGTTCCTCTAACTTCCTTTATTTTATTTTTGGCTTCTTCCAAGGTGTCTGCGCCGGAGATAAGGTCGTCAACATATGTACATTTCGCCATCTATCATTTGAGCTGCTAACGGGTATCAATGATGGGACTCTTCTGATAGCTCCTTCAATGTTCGAATGGCCAGATACGGGGCCGAAGCCGTTCCAAAGGTCACAGTCTTAAGGCGGTAGACCTTGAGTTCCTCTATTGAAAATAGGAATCCCGATCGCTGACTCAGATTTGACGGTACATCTTTTCGATGTCAGCCATAAAGGTGTTGCTGGTAGAGTCTCTACCGGAGGATAATTTCAGTCACTTTGTGTTGAAGTGAGGGTCCTATCATCATTCAATGAGACTCCATTCGACGTTCTGAAGGATACATCGAACACAACTCTGAGTCTTGTTTTGAACTAGCCTCCTTAATAACTGATGGTGGGGTAGGAAATAACGACCTAATTTGGGTATATCTTCTTGTTTTACCTCGCTCATATGTTCTAAGGCTCTGTATTCTTCCAGGCATGCGGAATATTACTCATGTAGCTGAGGATTGGCGCTGAGACGTTTCTCCAAACTCCTGAAGCGTTGTAAAGTACCTTCCTGTGATTTGCCCAAGACTGGATAGGCAGCTCCCTTAAAGGGAATAGCCACCTGGTATCGCCCATCTACAATACGCCTCATATGTTTGACGAAATGTTCCTCATAAGCGACATTCTCGGAAGTTTCGTACCATTCAAATGGAGCTTCTTCCTGTTCCCAAAATTTGCGAAGCTGAGCGTCGACATCTGTTGTTTGGAAGATTGTCAACAACCCTGTGTTGTGTTTGGCAGAGCATGGAAGCTGTTGACGGCCGAACTGCTGGAAGGCTGTGCTCCGTTGTTAGGCGAAAAATTGAGGCTTCGGTGTTCATCGTGGTGAGAAAATTCTGTGGAGGATTTTGAGAGATACCTGACTTATGGGAAATACCTGACTGCCGAAATGTGGATGCATGAGAAGTGTTGGCCTGTGCTACATGCATTAAAGAATTATGTAGCTGCTCACAGTAGTAACACCTACGAATGCTCGGACACTGCTCTGTGTTGTGGCTATATGCTAAGCAGTTCCGACAAATCCCTAATGTACCCACACTCTGAATTCGGTCCGCTGTGCTCATCTTCAAAAATCGTCCACATTTACGAATAGGGTGTTGACCTCTGTTGCAAAGCTTGCAGGAAAATCTCTGGGCATTGGTCGACGTATAAAAACTGCTCAGCTGTGTCACATTCCTTGCCGAATTCGTTGATGGTAGCGCCTGCTGTTGGTTAACGGCCTCCAATGAACGGAACCTCGTCTCCAAAAACTGGGTAAATTTGGCAAATGTAAGAGGTTCCTTATTGTCTGTCTTACTTTCAAGCCTTTCTTCCCACAGGTGTTGCGTTTTCGTCGAAAGTTTCTGAAACAGGATGAAAATTAGCACAGTGTTCCAATGCTGAACCGGAACCTTCAGATTTTCCAAGCTGTGAACAACTTCCATCGATGTATCGAACAATTCCTTGATGGACTCGGATCGCTCTTGGGCTATTGAAGGCTGATTGAAGAGCCATTTTAATTGCGTGTTCACTAGGAATCGTTGGTGATCATAACGGTCTGTCAAGATCTCCCATGCCTTGTCATAGTTGCCGTTGTCAATTCCCAGGTGGGGATTCCATCGCATCCAATAAGTCGCAACGATGTTCGAAGTAGAGCTCTCGGATTTGTTCGAAGCGAGTCTCGACTTCCCCTAACTCCTTCTTTGCTAAAGACTCCAGAGCCGTTTCGAGTCGTCCAGTTGCTGCTTCCATTGTCTTTTCTAAAGCAGACAATCGACCGGAAAGATAATTGGCTGTTCGCCTAGCAGAACCTGTTTTGGAAAAATTCGAGATATCCTTTTCCAATTGCTTCAGTGTATGTGCCAAATATGTTGCCATTATATTGGTATAAATTTATTGCACTTTATTGTAGAAACAGGAACAAAGAAAAAAAATAAGAAGTCACTTACTTGTGAAAGCGCGGTGCTCCAGTCGAGAAAGGGGTTCCAAGTTTCGTCCTCAGGGTTTCGGTAATTTAAAGATCCGGATCCAAATGTACACCACACAGCAGCAAACGATAGATTTTTTTTATTCTACGCACACCACACGTAAGAAAAGTTTTTATTTTTTAAATTTAAAATTCAATTAAACTCGATTAAATTGTTTACAGAAATTATACGCGGCAGAAAACACACACACTATGGATTGACGGTCGATCAAAAAAAAATTGTTTTTTTTTAATCCGGTTTGAAGGACCAAATGTTCGGGTATGATCTTTACTTTCGGTATAAAAATTAAAAATGGATTGTAATGAACTGTAAAATAAAAATTAGCGTAAGAACGAATTAAACACCGCTTCCTTTCAACGTTATAAAAACTGGAATGTTTTTCTTCATAAAAAATCTTTTTTTATGTACAACTGTTCGGCTGTTGAACTGATGAGCAAAGATCGTGTAACACCAACGAGATATCAAAGGCAAAAAAACCATTCGCCGTTAAAGGCAAGCAAATTCGAGGACAAGAAAAGATAGCCAACTGGACCAGGAACAACTGTTTGATTCTACGTTATAGAACGGCAAATAAAACAACTTGATTCGATTACGTTACAAAACAGAATAATTTCTTTTATTTGGCAATTAACAATTTTGCGTATTTCATTCAAATTTGACGTTTTACGTTTGGGCATTGTTGTCGCTGAAAGCTGCATTCAGTGCTCTTCAAATAAACTGCTGATCGGCTGCCTTCAGCTCTGGAGACGTCGTAGTCTCCAACAACAACATTTATATATAATTTTGACATCATTTGCTTGACGTTTGCGGGGTCGTTGTTGACATCAAGGTGTGTCCCATGTGAGGCCCTTGTGCCTGATAACGTCACAGTGGCTGGAACACAGTGATTCAGGAAAACTTCCTTTTACCAAGCTGAGATTGTAAAGATAACATAATACACCAGAAATATAAAAAGAGATATGTTTTAGAAATACACTAGAAATCATATCCTCAGGTGATGAGTTCGAGAATTTTAAGGACATTATAATTTTATGTATTTCCAATGGAGTACAATTTTCAGAGAAAAAGCTGTTGGGGAGAAAAGTATCCTCAATAAATGAGTTATCACAAATCCGGTTTGCAGGTGTAAAATCAATCAAGTTTTAACTAATGCTTGAGAAATAATCATTAAATAAATTAGCAGCTTTAGGGGACTCAGATACGATCGCTCCATCAGTTTTAATAACGATATTTACCTTTGTTTTAGTCTTATTTAAAATTTCATTGACAACTTCCCATTCTTTTTTCGAATTTCCTAAATTTTCAGAGAGTTTATTTTTGAAATAAGTGTTTGAGTTCATCACAAAGTTTTTCAAATGATCTTGCCTTGTGTTACTTGGATGTTTTTTAACACAGACAAAAAGCTTTTTCTTTTTAATTATTTTTCTTGGAAGTGATAAATTCATCCACGGTTTTAGACATATTAGGTGTTTATCGCTTGTACTTAAAAGTTGACTGTTGTTCGAAATTAATAATTGAAGTTTGCTCAGAAATAGATAGAAAGCAACAGATGGATCCTCAGCACTATAAACATCATCCCAAAACTCAAATGTTAAAGCAGATTTTAGTGCAGGGAAATTGATTTTTCGAATTCTTTTGCGGAGTTATGAGTTGGTCTACCCGCCTTAGAGATAAAGACCACTTTTACCTCTCTCCAATAGTTGTGGCCCAGGTTTAGTAGGTTTACGAGAGGTGGGACAGGATTCATTAAAGGTTTTATTCATTTCCCAGTTATAAGCTGGACAGCAGAATCGATAGATGCGCCATTTGGAAGGGTTTCATCCCTGGGATGAGGTATCCATTGGCTGATCCATTTAGTGTATTCTGCCCAATTTGTCTTAGTGGGGATTCTAAAAGATCTTTGCTTGAGAGAGTAGATGTCTATTGTGAAGAAAATTCTAAAATGGTCTAAGAAAGAGTTTTTAGAAGATACTCTCCAGTTTTCTATCATAACCTGCTCTTACTCTTCAGGGTAAGGTCAAGAATCTCTTCGCTAATTCTTTTCTGAAACGTAGGATGATTACCCTTATTACATAGTACAAGATTGGTGAAGAGGATAAATTCGAAAATAGACTCACCACTTTTATTGATGTCTTTTCCGCTCTATTATATATGGTGTGCATTTACGTCGCATTCCATCACCACAGATTTGTTCCTTGATTGGGCATATTCTACCAGTTCACGAACAGTTCTCAGATCTTCATACTTCTTCGTTGTTTTTTTACGTTCACTACTGTTATGTCTTCGTTGCTGAATCTAGGTAAAAGAAACATATTAATTGATTTTTTTAGCTAAGATGCATGCTCTAATTCTACCTTCGTTTGTGAGGTGAAACAGATGGTAATGTTAAAGGGCAAAGGGTTACGACAGAACTTGCCAGGGTGTCTGAAGGAGTTCGTTAGTGACTAGTTTGACCCCTAGCCTTTTATTCTTGGCACAGATTTTGCACTATGTGCGCTCACACCACCACTGAAATTAGGTACCTCTATCCTATGGAAAGACTCATATAATGGGTATTGAAGTACTGAGTAGTAAAGGAATACCTTATCAATTCGCCCTAACCTTAGCTAATCACCATCTTGACATCGCACAAGACAGCTGTAGTGATTATTACCGGCTGGCACCCACTGGAAGGGTTTGGAAGAGGATTTTGCTAGCCACTTTTTAGCAAACTCTGACCTTTCCCTCTTAAATGACAGTAGTCCAGTATTCTCCGCCCACAATACCCTTACACCCGTAGACCTCACCTTTATCTCTCCTCAGTTTTTAATTAATACTATCTGGCACAGAATTGAATTCTTCCACGGAAGTGACCACTTCCCCATTACAACCAATATATACCTTCAATGTCAAAACAACTATTCTAAACCAACGCCCAAATTTCAAACAGACTGCGCAGATTGGAGGCAGGCAATTTAAAGTTTATCGGTCCATGTCGGTCAGTTGTAACCATACTTCTGGGAAACGACGGACTATCTGTAGCTTTCAAATCGAGTCTATACTCGACACTGTGCCTACCCCATCAATTAAATAGTAGGTTCCCTCTAAGATTAGGTGTGTTATTTCCCCAATCTCTATGTTTGGTGTTTCGATCCCCGGCCATGAGCAAATAATTCTCCTAGGACTCCAGCTTTAGGCATCGAAAAAGTGTCTCGAGCTCTGAAATAAATAACGTAGACTGAGTAGCTGCAGGTTCATAGAGTGCGAGCATGTACATCCTCTTCCCACTATGGAGAGGGATGCACACGATACAAGCTTCCAGCACCTGGAACCTTTGCATTTTACCGCTGTACACTACCTTAAATTGTTTGCGTATGAAGATCGGAACACCTCCTCCTTATGTGGAATTGAGTAGGTCTCTTCTTACAATGTTGTATTTATTGTGCCCCAATTTATGCTTTTGGATGGCTTTATTTCGCTAACCATAAGCACATCAGGGGATTTGGTCTTTAAGCAACTTAAACAGTCCGGCTCTTTGTTCGATCCTAATCAGTGAATTCACATTCACCGCAACGATCAAAGAATTGCTCCTCCATGTTCGTACCCATTACACGACTGCAGGTGCAGAAGTGCGTAGACCCATCTGCCCTTGGATAGAGAGCAAGATAGCCAGCAAATCAGTTTCAGCCTCTTTGCTTTCTTTCTGCAGCTGGCTTTCTGGCTGCTGCTGCTGTAGTTCTTGTTGAGCGCGCTGGAGCTCTTGCTGCCGATTCTTCTCCCTCCTGGCCATTTGCTTGGTCTTAAAAGTACGCACTCTTTATTGCAGCTGCTTGATGGTGCTATTTAGACTCTCTACCTCTTCGTCTTCTGATTCTGAAGCCACTAGAACGACGAAGCTGTTACTGTCCCCCATGTAATGGCCTTCCCCACCGTCGGAGAGGTTTTTTTTTTCTGTTGCTGCTGTTGGTGTACCAGGCGCCCCTACCCTCACTCCAACCGGCAGCTTTTCTGATGAGGCTGATGTGGAGGGGCGCTTTACCAAGTTGCGAAGTCCACCCGCACTCTAATCTGAGGATAATTGGTAAGCTACATCTCGTTGTCGGCCCTGTTTGGATACCCTCTGCAACATGTGAGTGATTAAGAACTTTGTTTACCTTTTTTTGTTCTTGCAATTGTTGCCTTTCTCGGTTGTGTTTTTTGCGGGTATATTCGATCCCTTTGTTGCAGTGAACGAAACTGGATGTCTCGGCGGCCTTTGCCGTGGGGAAAGCCAACATCGTTGCTGTGAATCGAGGGGTCCGCGGTTGTGCCAGCGCAGGTGCGGCTGTGTACTGCAAGTAATCTCTGTCGAAATCGGGGTTATTTTCTTCTGTGCTGTGAAACTTTTGCCTAGGTAGATATTGCGGGTGGGTTTCTTTCCAGGCGACTGCGCTAAAACGATGTGATGGGTACTGCATAAAGCATCGCAGGTAAACCTTGGGGGAGAGAACAGGTGAGTAGCAGGAACTCGTTAAATTACCGTTTTAATTAATTTTTCTTCCGATAGGTGACGGCTGATGGACATGACGGAGGCGCTGGAGGTAACCCGTTGGTTCTGCGCTAAGGGTTGATGGTGATGCTTGCAAGGCCAAGCAAGATGACTCTGGAGAGATGGTGTGCAGGTGTTAGTGGAGCATTGGAAGGTGCCTAAGGTCGGAGGTGAGGTTAATTACCTTTGTGCAACTTTTATTTTAATCCCATGTTTCCTTAGGATTGCGATGTGAAGGCGAGACGAGGATTTCGCTGCGAGTAGCTGCAGTTAACCAGACGGGTTATATTCGACACCAGTGGACGGCAAAGATAATAGCGTTTTGTTAGCAATGCTAACTGATGATGTGAGTTTTTTTTTCTCTTCTTC
Organism: Pocota personata; assembly: GCA_963082735.1. Classification (NCBI taxonomy): domain Eukaryota; kingdom Metazoa; phylum Arthropoda; class Insecta; order Diptera; family Syrphidae; genus Pocota; species Pocota personata. Next base: position 27,769,514 of record OY720432.1, read on the forward strand.
TTCTTTTGTAGTTTGTAGTAGTAGTACCTTTAGAGTGGTGGTGGTTCGACTCGGTCGTTCCCCACTTTTATAACAGTATTATAAACTCTTATTTACCAGCGTCTTGCCAGTTAGTGATGAAACAACTGTGGCAACATTTGCAGATGATACTGCTATCTTTGCGTGGGAGAAACTTTCGAAGTAGCGACGAAAAAGCTACAGAAGGCAGTCAATAATTGATATATTATAATGGACCAAAAAATGGCAGATTAAGTTACATGACCTAAAGTCGGTTCCTATCAACTTTACAAATAAAAATGCTCCGCACATCTCAGTAATAATAAATGATAATGAAGTAGAATACACAAACACAGTCAAATATCTAGGCATGACACTAGATGCAATACTGCGCTGGAAAGCGCATGTAAAGAAAAAGGGAGAAGAACTGAACATGCGCTACTGTAAAATGTATTGGCTTATAGGGAAATACTCTTGTTTCTCCAATTACAATAAATTACTGCTTTATAAGCAAATTCTAAAACCAATACGGACCTACAGGCTCAAGCTAACATTTCAAAATAAAGTACTACGGAATATAGTAAATGCACGATGGTATTTAAGAACCACTGATCTGCATAGAGATCTAGAAATTGAAATGATTAAAGATGAAGTCAAAAAAGTAGCTAATAGACTTCTCAACCACGTCAACTGAGAAATATCGGAACTATTAAATACTAGCAATCTAACTAGGAGATTAAGAAGAGTAAAACCTTTTGAACTAGCTAGATAGGCAGAAAAAATAAATAAATAAATAATACAAAAAGCTAAAACAATATTCAATCGTCCACAGATGAATACTTATCATAAACACCTTAAGATATGAAAGACAAATTGCTGATTTTTCTAACGACTAGGTGAGTACGGGCTCTGTTACACTGTTACTGAGTACATGCTTAGTTTCGCCTTTTAAAGATTCAGCCTCCCAGCGTAAAAAAAACATCTTTTTCATACATTTCGCGATGTCGAGGGTTTTAGTACACTTGAAGGCGATTTCCTCTGCGTACAGAAAATATTTTGCCCGTGTTAGATACTGCAGCCCCAAAAAACCTTTTTGGGTTTTACATTTCCAGAAATTTATTTCAGAACTATCTGCAGGTTAATGAAACTCGTTTCTGGTCCAAATTTCAACGTTTTATGTAAAAAGTTATGAGACTGTTACAGACAGATGAGCTGACAGACGGGTTGTCAACTGACGGTACCTGAACCATGAAAAAATTGAATGCGCCCATGTAAATTTTGGATTTGTTAGAATAACAAACATGTGAGTTTTTAACTGATTTAATATTGTAAGATCCTCAAAATGGGGTGTTAAAACAGGGCGAAATAGAAGCACACACACACACCTGGCTAATTGACCAATACTTTCCACAAATGAATGTTTTGTGATGTAGAAAAAGAAATCGTTGGAAATAACTTTGTTGTGAGAATTACAAAACGCTACAAAGTCATTTTTACGATATGAACACCTAAATTGGGGTAAACGTAAATGAAGCCCTCATGAAAGTCCGGCGAAGACATACCCTGCAAACAAAACTGTTAATTAGGTTTTGTAAAACAATTCAGTCCAAAACTCTAAAGTACCGCTATCTCAGATCAATAATCATGCCAATACTGTCATAAGGTAGTGAACGGTGGAGGATAAGCAAGAAAACTATAAGAGCGATGTGAAGTGGGTTAACGGTGGGGAACATAAAACAGCGAGCATTATACCTATATTTTATGTTTTATAGAACTTTATGTTTTTTTTTTTTTCATTGCCTGTTATATTTAAAAAGACAACTGCATCCAATTCTTAACTTCCTACCGATAACCTCCTAAAAGTATGCACAGTATATTTTCTGAAAAATAATCAATAGTACTGATTTGGAAGAAATTCGACCCGAAAGCAGAAGCACTCATCAAATAGTAATTCTCTTTGACAATCTCATTTTAAATATTCCAAATAGATATGATAAATAATTCGCGGCTGACTGCAATTAACTTGCATTCGATCGGCTGAGGGTAATACGCATGTACCTACTTGGGCTGCTTTGTTTGTTTATGTCAATTAAACAGTTCAATCACCCAGAATACTGTTGCCCTGAGTAAATCGTATCAGCAGAACAAAAAAAAAAAAAAAAAACATTAATTACCATCAAAATATGTCATCATAGACAGCTTAACATACACTTTTCCCTCCGTTAACAATCAGAAAACTGTCCAACCCTATAAGTCGGCATTTAAACTATCCATATTACGAGTATAACAAACTTTGTCGTTTTACTTTTTCCTATAGAGCAAGTATTGTTTTCGATATTTTAATTAATCTTAACATTACTAAAATAGAGTTTTTCAGATTTTTAACGCATTTTACGAAAAATCAATTGGTTTATTTCTTAAAGAATTCGCCTTAATTTGAAATCTGAACAATTTACAAGCGAACACATATGGAGCAAATACGTGCGACCCCATCGTGCCTTTTATTTTTTATTCACATTAACTGCGCGTCCGCACGTATGCAAATAAAGTATTTCACTAAACTATTCGATTCAAATTGTGTTTGAACATTCTAATAGCACCTATCAATTATTGTTATCTTCTGCCAAAAGACTTTTTTCGTTGCTAAACTCATAGCTTTTGAACCGTTAAAGAAATTTCAATATTTTTTCTTGTTAATTGAAGAGAATTCCTGTACCTGTAACTTTTGTTAAAAGTATGTGGGCGCCGTGGCTCAGTGGTTAAGTGCGCGATCACTGAGCCAGAGGTTCAAGGTGCAAGAATCCAAGAAAACGCAAAAAAAAAATTTCTCACGGTCCTACCTCTTGCGAACATCTGGCAAATATCAGAGAATAAAACCGAACAAATTGCACCTCAGAAACGGCATAAAACTGTAGGTCCCAACCATTCATGAGGCGCACGGCACGAGTGGCTGCAAGAAGCTAGGCCAGGCCGGACTACATGGTGACCCGTAATAAATAATAAAAAAGGAGGACCTTAAAATTCATTATTAATATTGATGATGATTGATGTGTGGACTAATACAGTGTGACACTCATATTTTAATCGATTAATATCAACTTTTTTTACCGAACAATAAAATAAAGGAATAATTAATTTTTATTTATATTATCTGTTAATATATATTTATAAACAATAGTTTTTAATTTAAAACAAAATGGAATATATTGTAAAATTATGCAAGACTTTAAAAACAGGATAAAAAAAAGAAGAAATAAATAAATACAGTTTTTAATTTTCAGAAAGAATATCGTTGACATCGGTATCAATATTTGAAAGACTTATAAGTTCAGAGCATTAACTGTTTTGCAGCTCCTTCCGAAACCTGACGTGCCTTACAGATGAAACTAGTGGGTCTGATGATACAGCAACCATATTAAACAAATCTTCATTTTGTCGTATATGTACGTGAAAACGTGAAACTTTGCATGTATTTCGGTATCGATATCGCTTGTAGTCCTTATTCCTTTATTCCTGTGCTTGTTCCGAAAGTTCTCCTATGGGTAAAGTTTGATGTCTTATGATTTGCCCGCTACGGGCCAACACTTTGTGAAGAGTTGGTGTCAGAAGTTTATAACTCTATTTTTCCAAAAAGTTATTTTACAAATTCATCATTCGCATTTATGCCTTCTTTGTATGAAAATGCATTTAAAATCGCCTATAAACTTCCAATAATTTCTTTATCTACTTAGGTTATACAACAATTAACCCGAGTTGTTGCCTAAATTCTGGTTCATCAATTTTTGAAGATTCACATCCGCCGATGTTTCCGTTACCTGTCCTTGGAATAGCTTCTTTTTTAACTCTGTTAAAATCTTATAGCTTAGAAGAAAGTCAATATTATGACTCCTTAATGATATTCTCACCACATCGTGCTTTTCTTTTTATTTAGTTTCTGTTAAAATCATCAATGTACTTGGCGAATTATTTCAACTTCGGACGAAAATTCCTTGTTCACATAGTTTTCGTTGTTTTCAAGAAATACACGTCTAGTTCTATAAACAGAAACTCCAATTCAACTTAAAATAAAAATATAATTTTTTCAGCTTGCTTTCAATTTCCTCCGAAGTATTTACTGCAAAATTTAATATTTACGACTGCAAAATTTCGGACATTTGAACCGCCGACATAATGTTTGAAAAGGCGTCTGTATGAAATATTAATTTTAAGTAAATATTATTCACGCTCTGCACTGTTGTTGAAAGGTTGATTGGGACAACTAATATCATCGCACCAATCATGCAGAACTTATATAGACCGAGTAATGTTACAACAATTCCAAAAAAAGGTATGTATATATTTTAAGTGAGAGAGAGAGGAGAAAGAGAGAGAGAGAGAGAGAACACTGCCCGCAAAGTACAGTTTCCGTGCTCGCTACTGTAAATCCAAGCATCAAAAACACGTAAGCCTTATTCTAAACCATTCCCTTATTTCGTAAATCGGAAATATGTGGCAGATGAAATTTTGTACAAATAGCTAAGGTCTAAGATCATTGAACAAGATCTGCTCCAATTAAACTACATTTTTTTTTTAGTTCTATGTATAGTTAAAAAATGTACTTAAAAATATTATTATACAAAATTCACTAAAAATATTAAGCGACATTTTATTTCCTTTTTTTTACATTTTAAATAATTTAAACAACAATATAACTGAATTGTAATTAAAGAAAAGTGCATTGCTAGGAATATGTGAAATTTGTACGGGGAACTCGAAACATTTTCTTTTTCACCGAAAATCAAAATCATCCAACTTCGAAGAGTTCTAAAAATCCAAAATATTATTTTTAAGCACATCGAAAATTTGATTTTTGGCACGACTTTTACCATTTGAAGCCAGAGTGCGCTGTCGTCGGAGTATTGGAACCCAGTGTTTACTTGAAACGTAATCTGTGTTAGATAAAACTCTAGTGTTCCAATTCAAGTGAATCTTTACGATGATCTTCGCGTAATTTGTAACATTTCCAACGATGAATATGGAACTCTTTTTCAGTTAATTAGGAGAATATTCACATTGGTACGAATATTACATGCTTACAAATTTGCGGAAATTACGCGCGAAGTAGTGTCTATTTACAAGTGTTTCTGTAATGTAAAAAGAGAATGGTGAATTTGTTTAACGCCACAGTGATTTGAGTGCGAGTTTTTGTTAACCCAGAATGCTCGGCCTCAATTAAATGTATGTTGAATTATGTATATGAATGTATTTTTTTTTTTGTTGCATCAATGGATGTGTAATCTTCTAAAGATACTAGTAGCTCGGGCTTCTGGCATGTACAATTCGCAAACCTGAATAATTGAAGCCCGGAATACACCTGCATACGTACTAACCCACACACTCCCCCCTCTGTGTTGTTGCCTTGTCGCGGAAGGGGGCTGAGTAGTCCAAAAGATATGTGAGAGACTTAAGGTATTGGAGTCTGATTGCAAAGGTATCCCGAGTGCTTACTGTCATTCAGTTGCCTTCTGCACGAAACCAAGAACAACCCCCAACTGCATACAATGCATAAAAGGGACACTCTCATTACTATAACATACACATCGACGGAATTGACGTTAAACCGCTCCCTCTACCGGAATCGGAGAATGACACAATAGGGCCCGACACAGAGGGTGAATTACTTCTAACATCCGAACCAGAAGAGGCAGCCTTGAAACGCACTGCGTTCCCAAAAGGTGTCTATCCAGGATGTCAGTAAAAGATCCTACTACTCTGAGCGCAAGAGACAGGGCTCTAATAAAGAAGCACAAAAAGAACGCTGTGAATGCAAACACACCCTCAGAGTGTCTGAAACCGCGATTCCTAGAGTAAATCAGGTCCCCAAAACGATCGACCATGAACGGACCCGCAAAGCTCCTACAGGGATATGAAGAGTAATGACAGTAGAGAAAAATAGGTCAAATCAAAGCAAATCAATAAACCAGTCGACCGCGAACAGATCAGTAGAGTCTCTACAGGAACGCATGCCGGTACTTCGAAGCTGGTTTCAAAGAAACAAAGATCGGAGATGAGGCAAAAGATCACTCTTCGAAGAAAAAGAAGCCCTCATCAAGTTTCGAAGCTACGTCAATGGAACTGCAAGCAGCGATTGTAGACCAATAAGATCCTGATGGGGTTATCACTCAGGAGAAATGGATGCTTCTTGAAAATGAGATATTAAAAGCCATGATAACTACCATGGTTAACAGTGACCCAGAAGAGTACAACTTCGACGGAGCCGGGTGGTTCAAGGGAGTAAAAGTTGTTGTCTGTGGAAATGCGAAAGCCCTCGAGCTCCTGACAAGAACCATTACTAATATCGGTTAACTGTGGAAAGGAACCAGCCTTAAGGTGCTGCTTAAAACCATGCTGCCACTCTACCAGAAGCTTAAAGTGTGGATAGGTTAGGTTAGGTAACTCGGTGCCCTTGTTGACAGGGTTGTCAACAGCTCACTTAGGCCACTATGAGTCCATTGTGCCCAATATTTAGAACCATGGGAACCTAAAAATTTCGATCATCGACCGCTAGGCTAAACCACCCAAATAAATATATGAATATCAGGAGTTTTCTTAGCTCAATGCTACCTAGCTCATCCAGCTCTGAGAAGAAGTATCTGCCAAAGGCGAGGCTTCTATTGTTGGCCAGAGCTGAACAGTCACACAGGAGATGCTGAACGGATTCTATTTCCTCTACGTCCCTGCAGCTTGTACAGTAGTCGTTATGAGCTAACCCTAGCTGTGCTGCGTGATTAACTATCACACAGAGTCCTGTCACGAAACCAACAGCTATGCGGATATCCCTTCGACTTAGTTCTATAAGGTTGATAGATCTCTTTTTGTCGTAGATTGGCCATAATGATTTGGCTGTGGCGCATGTACCTAATCGAAACCAGCGTTCGATTAGGTACAACGAGCGATGTATGTTTCCAGACTCACAGTAGACGCCGGCACCAGTACCGGCAGTCATTTTGGATCCATCAGGAAGGATGGCCAGTTCGTTCTCGAAACAGACTCTTCCCTCATCCCATTCCTCCCTGCTAGGAATTCTAGTAGACAACTTTCGGTTGCAATTTGGCATGGGGATGATGTAGTCCATTTCGGTCCGGAGTCTCAATACATTCCATCGGTTTAGAATTGAGGCATGACCGTAGGGTTTAGCTATCCATAGACCGGCTTCCCTTAGTCTTAGTGCAGTTTTAGCTGCCGTGTTTCCGCAATGTATGTCAAGTGGAAGAAGATTCAGTATTGTTTCTAGAGCTGCTGTCGGTGTTGATCTCATCGATCCTGTCACCCCCAGATAACTTGCCAATTGAATCTTTGTAACGCTTTCAAGTTGGTATTTCTTCTCGAGCGCTTTCCACCAAATTTTCCGAAGGCTCACCTGCATGCATATAGTGCAACACATGCCTTCTTGATTCGATTGTCAATGTTAGCTTTCCAGTTTAATTTGCAATCCAATATTACCCCGAGATATTTTGCAGTTACTTGAGGTATCAGCTCGACACAATTTATACGAGGGTAGTTGTATTCTGGTATCTATCTTCTCCTCGTGAATAGCACTAGCTCGGTTTTCGCCGGATTCTCTCCCTTGACCCAATTTTTTTTTTAATTTTAATGCATAATTGAGTCGCTCGTTGAGTACCGGGAGGAACTTTCCGGATACCAAGATGGCAATATCGTCGGCATAGGCCGCTACGTTGTAACCATTCCTTTCAAGTATATATAATATCTCGTCCACTACTAGAAGCCATAGGAGTGGTGAAAGGACTCTATCTTCCTCTTATGTCCCCTAGTGTGAAGTTGATTATGCAGGTACTAAGCATTAGTTCAATCCACCTGCATATACGCGTGTGTATTTGGGCCCTGCGCAGACTGTCTACTATATCTTAGGTACTTACATTATTAAAAGCTTCTTCGATGTGAAGGAATGCACCCATCGTGTATTCCTTCACTTGAAGAGTGTTTTCTATGGTAGAGACCACTTTGTGAAGAGCAGTATCCACCTTTTATGTACTCATTATGTGATTTCGATAAAAAGTTATCCCCAATCTCATCTCTGACGTGCATATCTATTAATTGTTCCATTGTTTTCAATAAGAATGAAGATAGACTTATTGGTCTGTAGTCTTTGGCATTAGCGTGGTTTATTTTACCCGCCTTTGGTATGAAAACCACTCTAATCTCTTGCCAAGCTTTTGGAACATATCCCAGTTTGAGACACCAATCATAAATTTACTTGAGCCATGGAATAATATGTTCCCCCGGTTCTTGCAACATAATAGGATGTATCTCGTCAGTGCCGGGTGCCTTGTATGGTGCAAACGACTTGATTGTCGATAGTTTCAGTGTCAATGTTAGCTGGCATAGATGTGATAGCCGGACAGTATGTCCCTGCCTCTACACAGCCAGGAAAGTGACATTTCAGGAGAGCTTCAAGCGTATTCTCGTAAGAGTCTGTCCAGCTGCCATCGCAGTTCTTAATAGAAGACACATGTGATGGAGCTTTGGTGAGAACCTTCCTCAATCGAGCCGCCTCTGTGGTGCATTAAATGGAGTCACAAAAGCTTTACCAGGAATTTTTCTTAGCGAATCTTATTTCCTTTTTAAAGAGCTTAACGTTTTCCTTATGTGTTGACCACTCAATAGCTCCCTCTTTAGCGAGGTTCCAGCTATGTCTTGAGGTGCGCAGACGCTCTGTTATTCTCAAATGCCACCAGGGTGGATGATTTCTTCCGCTGGCGCGTCTGACTGGACAGGCCCTTCTAAAAGAGCGGTTGAGCTTACTGGTAAGATCATCTACCACCTTATCGATGTCTTCGGTAGACCTGGGGATCTCCCCAGGGTGAGGTCCAAGAGATCTCCCCAGTTCTTCGTTGAATCTTTTCCAATTAGCTCTGCGCGGGTTTTAAAAAGCCTTTCTATCTGGAGCGCCGGAATTCAAATCAAAGAGTATCCAGCAGTGGTCAGACAGTGATGCCTTGTCGGATACTCTCCAGTTCGAGATTGTTGCGGTGCTATTTGCAGATAAGAGTGTTATATCAAGAACCTCCCTTCTATTGGTTGTAATAAAAGTTGGTGAATTGCCACAATTACATAAAGTGTGGATACCATCTCCTGCCCTACATGAGGTCAAACGTATTATCAAGGTTCTGGCGGGACAGATCAATGCTCTACTCATCAAGAAATGGAAGTTGCGGGGAAGAACGGAAAAGGGGAAAGACCTGGTCCTTATAATCGATAGGCATTCCTCGCAAAACTTAAAAGAGAAAGCACGCATGTTATAGCTTGGACTGGGGAGCGTTAAGGTAAGAGTGGATGATGATGGTGAAAAAGAGTCAGAATCTACTGATGGTGCAAATTAATTCGCATCACTCCAAAGCAAAAACCAACGACCTTTTTGCTACTCATGAATGAAGAAAATGTAAACGTGTTTTGATCCAAGATCCTTGGTTTGCGAAAAATAGGATACAGGGTTTAAAGTCAAAACTGCATAATCTCTTCCACACCACGCAAAAGGGTAAAGTAAGAAGTTGAATTCTTGCAAAGAAAACTATTAATATTATATGTTTTTTCTCCCTAAATTTAGTAATGAAGACACTGTGGCAGTCGACGTGGAGATCTGGACGAAAAACTTAATTCTAGTCTCTTCGTACATGCCGCACGACAATGAAAACCCGCCACCAAGAGCAGTTCAAGAACTGGCTGATTATGCAACATCACGGAACACATCTTTGGTGATGGGAGCCGATACTAATGCCCAAAACACATGTGCTGCTGGCAGCTCTGCACGTGAAACAGACGTGTAGATATTTTTCGAGGTGCATAGCATCGGATACTGTCATTTTACAGCTACTGTCACTTACGGGTACTGAATTGAAATTTCATTTGCTTTTGTGAAAATAATTTGCCTGTGAATTGGTAAAAAATGAATATTACAAAATATAATAAAGTTCGGAGGTGATATTGATTTTAAATGTTTATCAGTCATACTGATTCTTCAAAAGTTGGTGATTCCAAATACCTAAAATTTTAATTTTTTTTTTGTATTGTGCTAACACTGTTGATTGCAGCAAATTTAGAAATAGAGATGTCTTGCAGAATAGCACTGCATGCAGCATTGTAGATTCGCGAATTAAAACATGTGTATTTTAATTTCACTGCATACAGAGTTCTGCACATGAGTAAAATTGTGTAAATTGTAGTAGAAGATTAGAGAGTGTCACCTAGAAACTTCTTTTCAGATCACTTTAAGATCCCCTTCTCAATAAACATCAATCCTATGATACAGAGAGAATGTATTTAGAAACCTAGCTAGAACTATCTGGCCAGAGTACGCAAAATGAATTGGTAAACGGATACCACATCCAAGTGTAGTTACGACTCCGAACATCAATACATTGACTCTAACGTTCAGTTTATAACCGACACAATGAACAAAGGCTTTAACAAATTTTGCCTCACATCTCATAATCGAAAGCCCATCAAAGCAATATGGTGGACAAATGAATTTCAAAAGCAAAGAACTGTTAGAATTTAATCGATGTTAAAATTAAATAAATGACCTGAACCGATAATTCAACACATGACTTTATTGCTTTAGGTTATGCACGAGAAGAAGCCGGAAACCACAAAAAGTGAAATGTCAAAATAATATTACAGTGTAATAAGCTAAAGAAATGCTGTACAGAGTTGTTATCTCATTTTAACACTCCCACTTATTGATGTATTTAGTGTAATAAGGAAAGTATTATGTTTAATTTCAGTTCAAAGTATCCAAAAATCAGTATAAAATAATAATAATTAAAAATATTAGTTACATTAGATTACATTTTGTCAAAAGCAAATAATTCATTACATGTACATTTTTTTTAAATTGAGCTTAACTATATAGCGGAACTTTACAGTTTGTTCACTGATAGAATCACGAACGTAATGATGACGGACGTCGATGTGTTTGGACCAGGTTTTAAAGCAGTCCTTCTCAGTTACTGAGTGCACTTTTGCACTTTGGCTGTCACATGCAATAATAGCTGGTTGATTGTCATCCAGTGCGCCTTTGCATAGTTTTTGTTAAAGCGGCTGACGTCATTAATAGCAAAAGTAATGTCTGGCCTTGTTTCCTGTGCAAGTTACAGTAGACTACCGACTGCTTCCTGGTACGGTACTTTCTCCAATTGTTTGCCTTCACTGCACATAGCCATTGATAACTTTTGGTTGATGTCACTTGGAGTCGAAACTAGAATTGCATCTTTCATGCAAAATTTTGAAATTATTGCACGTTATATTTTGCTTGATCTAACCAAATTCTATTTGTCTTCTTGTCATAGGTAATGTTCAAACCAATACAACTTCTCGCCACACCAAGGTCCTTCTTCTTAAATGTACTGCTTAATGATCTCTTCAGTTTACCGTGAACATCGGAATCACGCCAGAAAATCAAAACATAGTCAACATATATCGCCACTATGAGTTGCAAATAACTACTATAGAACACACATGGATCGGCTTTAGACTTCAGCAGACCAAACGACTTTAACGTTTTTTCTAGCTTAATGTTCCATTGGTGCCCGCTTTGCTTTAAGCCGTAAATCATTTCTTTCACTACCCTTATTGCAACCTTTTGTTAGTTTCCTCTTCCAAACCGCTTTCAGTTCAGTTTGACAGACAGAGCAATCAGGTATCTAATGGAAGTATAGCGGACAACCGGCGAAAAAACTTCGTGGTAGTCGATGCCGTATCACTGCGAATATCCCTTTGCCACTAGACTAGCTTTGTATCGACCTGTTTTACCACTGTCGTCTCAGTTTGTATTAAATACCCACTTCGATTTGACTGCCTTACGACCAGCTGGCAAAGAAGTAAAAGTCCACGTTTTATTTTTGATGAGCGAGTCCAGCTCATACTTCATTTCTAGAAATCGTCACGGCATAATACGTCTCTAACTGTTACAGGATCGAATTCTAATTCGTTGGTTGTTGCCAAGTGAGTCACATAGCCTTGGCTCTCAAGATCACGGGGTACATGTACGCGTTTCGTTCTTCGTACTGTTTGTGGTGGAGCAACATCAGGCCCAGAAATACACGTCTCATCCGCATCACCATCAAAGGTTCCTTTACTCGCCTCATCAGAATCAGCGTCATCAATACTCTTAACTTTGATTTCAGGAAACTTTGGTCGGAGATCCCCCACTGAAACAATTTCCTCGTTAATATCACATGAGCTTTCATTAATTACTTTAGCTTGCCGTTCCATGAAGGCGACGTCTCGATTTATGATCACCTTCTTCGTTGATGGAGCTATACACCGATATCCTCTTGTTGTATCACTGTATTAGACGAATATCATTTTTGTCGACTTCGGATCCCATTTGCGTCGACGTTGCTTCAGTATATGAACTATAACAGGTGATCCATATATTCGCATAATATGATGGTAAGATCAATATCGGCTCCAGTCCAGGTCCTTTGCGGTACAATTCCTTTCAACGATAAACAAACGAAATGATTGATGATGTGAAGAGCTGTATTGAATTGAAAATCATACATTTCGCACATTCCACAATCGTCCTGTTCATTCTTTCCGCAAGCCCGTTTTCTTGCGTACCTTTTTGAAGACTGATGCAAAATACCTGCCTTGCGGCAAAAAAATTTGGAATGTTGGTTAACGTACTCAGTACCATTATCCGTGCGAATGGCCTTAATTTTCCTGTCCACTTGATTTTCGACAAACTGCTTAAGATCTTTAAAACGATCAAGTACTTCATCCTTAGGCTTGAGAAAATAAACAAAAACTTTACGTGAAAAATCATTAATGAATGTTAAAAATTACTTAGCGCCGCCAATAGATTTATTCTCCATCGGTCCACATAAATGGGAATGTATCAGATACCTTCGCGCGCGTACCTGAGTGTTTGAATAGATTTCTAGCATGCTTGTCTCTATAACAAACTTCTCATTTAATTCAGTCGAGTCACTACTAAACATAATGCCCCTTGCAGTACCGTTTATGTGTCCGAGACGGGGGTGCCAAGTCATGATATGGTTGCCGACTTCGAAAGCAAACAGCAGACCGTTTGGTGTTTGAATTTGTACACGCCTGATGTACTCCTTGTTTTCGCGAGGAGTTCACCATTATCTTTCATTATCCGGCAACCGTTTTTATTAAAAATAACTGTTACATTTTTCCACAATCTGAGCAACCACTAGTAAATTTGCCGCTAAATTCATTTTCATATCAATGTCTTTCTCACAAATGCGAAGCGTGGCATTTCCGACACCATTTACTGTCAATCGTTCATTATTCGCGGCCACTATTTTACTGATCGAAGAACTGTTCACCTCCAAGCGCAACTATCAACAAACTACTCGTTTGAGTGTTGCTTATTTTGGAGAGATAAATACACGCATATCGACTTCGATTGTTTATATTCTCCGGAATCTTTGATTTATTTGTACAGTCTTTGCTAAAATGTCCCTTCCGACCATTAGCATTTAAATTTCGATCTGTTCGCGCTTTTTCCTGGTTTCTTTTGTGCAACAAAGAATGCACTTTCACCCGTTTTGCCGTAATCGCCGTCTAGCAACTTCATTCTATGCTTTCACCGGTATGGACGTACCACTGCTTTCAATACCCATAAAAAATGGCTTTAACTTCTTGCCAAGTCCAGCCAGCATAACCGTACCTATCCACACGCTACTTATTTTAAATATAGATAGATAGATATCTTTTATTTTCGTACTAAAATTTACATTAAGGTTGTTGCCACACAATTTACATACAGAGATTCGATATCTAATTTTGTATCTTTCAACTGAAACATTATCTTTTATAACTTTAAAATAAAGGGAAAATGAAAAAAAAAAACAATTTGCTCTGAAGTAAGCTACGAAAAACCTTCAATATGAAGAATACAAAAAAAAAAAAAAAAAGTACATAATTAAATAATTAAACAAATAAATAATGGTAAATAAAAGTGTATATGTATATAATAATATAAAAGCACAAAGTAACAGAGTATAAATAAATAAATAAATAAATATATCAATAAATAAATAAATAAATTTATGAAAAAATAAATAAATAAGTATATAAATAAATAAATAAATAAATAAATAAATTAACAATAAATAAATATATAAATAAATTTAAAAAAAAAATAAATAAATAAATAAATAAATGAACACATAAATTTATAAACAAATACATACATGAATAAATAAATTATAAATACGTATATAAATATAAATAAGTGAATATATGATAAGATAAATAAATAAATAAATAAACAAATAGATACATGAATTGGAAAAAGAGGAAGAATATGTTCAAACATTTAATTGGTTTATAAGAGGATTATCTGAAAAAGCACAGTTTTGTAAAAAATTGTCTGTCAACTTAATGATTCTATCGGAGATCAGTTCAACATTCGATTGGAAATGAAGATCAGAGGTAGAATGGTATCTGGATAGGTTAAGCATCATTTTCAGCAGTTTGTTTTGCGACACTTGTAGCTTCTTTGTATGACTTGTTGCACAATTTCCCCATACTTGGCATATTGCTTGAAATACTACTTTGTGGATTACGATTTTGTTGAAGCTGCTTAGCATTGACGTCCTGTTTATAAATGGATAAAGCATCTTGATGGCAATATTTACTTTATTAATGGTGTTGGAAATGTGTTCCTTGAAGGTCAGTTTTTCATCTAGATGAATTCCCAGATACTTAACACTAGGTTTCCACTCGACTCTTATACCACATACGTTAAGCGGATTGTTCGGCAAACAACAACTCTTTCTTTTTCGGCTGAAAAAGATTGATTGCACTTTTCCGGCATTAAGCTTTATTTTCCACTTATTGAAATAATCGACTAATATTCTAATCGCATTTTGCAGGTTGAAATATGACTCATGCGATGAAAATATGCCTGTGTCATCAGCGTAGATAGCTGTTTCACATGCTGGGAGCCTTGGAAAGTCAGAGGTGTAAACATTGTAAAGCACTGGACCGAGAACTGAGCCCTGGGGCACCCCTGCGTAAACGTGCTGTAGAGACGATGCTTTGCCATTGACGTAGACTCTAAACCGTCTATTAGTTAAGAAACTTTGTATAGTTTTGACTAAATACAGAGGAAAACCGAAGCCAATCATTTTGTACACAATCCCATTGTGCCAAACGGAGTCAAAAGCTTTCTCAATATCGAGCAGTACTAAACCCGTAGATTTGCCTAGCGCACGGTTCCTCTTGACATGCTGGCATATTCTAAGCACTTGATGAGATGTGCTGTGGTGACCCCTAAACCCAAATTGCTCATCAGGGAAGATACGTCTGTCATCAATAAATGTCACAAGTTTATTTCTAAGTAGTTTTTCGTAAACTTTGCTGAGACAACTAAGTAGACTTATTGGCCTGTAACTATCTGGATTTTGAATTTGCTTCCCAGCCTTCAGAATCGGTACCACTTTGGCAATTTTCCAGGCATTCGGGAAGTACTGAAGCTTTAAACATGCATTCATCAGAAAAGTTAAAAATCGTGTCCCTGATTTTGGTAATTGCTTGAGATATAGGTTTTTAATACCATCAAGACCGTCTGATTTCCTCAATCGCAAACTTTTCAACACGTCCTCGACTTCCGTTCGAGATACTCATCTGGGGATGGGTCACAGCTTTGGAGATAAACTCTTCCATAGGTTTCGTTTACCAGAGCGTTGGTGGCTGTGTCACCGAGGTGCTGAGATACAGCGTGGTTCTTAATGAAGGTTGAACAAAAATGTTGGCCTTGTCGATATCCGTGTGGAAAAAGTTACCAGAACTTTGTAGACTAGGAATTCTCCTATTCTTATTCTTAACAATCTTAACTACATTCCAGAATCGGCTTGCATTTCTGTCTAATAAACTTAGTTTCCTATTCCACTCTTTATTTCTATAATTTTCAATTTCTGTAGAAATGAGTTTGTTTAGGTACCTCATCTGATTTCGAAGGAATGGCAAACGATACCTTTGCCATTGTCTCTTTAAAGAATTTCTAATACGTATGTATTCAAGAATACGATCTGGGATCTTGGCATAGAAATTGTTCCTCACTGTTTTTGGGACACTAGAGTCTACCGATCTATGTATATGTTCCGAAAAAACTTCCACAAGATTGTCAATCTGTTCATTTTTGGAAACATTATCTAAGTTTGTTGATATGTTTCTGAGTCTCGACTTTATTTCTGATCGAAATTGTGCCCAGTTTGCGTGTTTAAAATCTAGAAAGTATTGCAATGTTTTTTTACCCGATTTAAGAAGTTGACAGAAGACTGGGTTATGGTCAGAACTAAGTTCGTTTAACGCAACCGGCTGAGAGAGTGAACTAGGTGAATTGGTTATGAAGATGTCGAGTGTAGATGGGAGACCTCTCGAACCAGATGGAATATATGTAGGACTAGACGGAAACAATATAGATAACGGAAACACATTTGACAGACTTGACAGTAAGTTACCACACGCATTCGCTCTATTGCACCCCCAGTCCCTATGTCTACAATTTAAGTCACCTCCAATGATATAGTCTTCGTTTATCGCTAACATTTTCCTTAAATCGGTGTTCAAATGTTGTCTTTTTTCAGCAGATGAATTACCACCAGGAAAATAGACACAAAGAATTTTGACTGCCCTACCATTATCCAGCCTTACCTCTATACCTAGAATTTCTACATAGCGAGTATGAACCATTGGTAAAAGGGAATGTTGAATAGATCTCCGAATTAGAATAGCAACGCCGCCACCTCTTCTATCATTTCTATCTACCCGATAGCATTTGAAATCGGTAGTGGAGAGTTTGATATCTGATTTTAGCCACGTCTCGGTTACTAAAGCGATATCAACTTTCTTATCAATTAAAAAATTTATGAATTCAAAATGTTTTTTCTTAATACCTCTGGCATTCCATGTAATAATATTTATAAAGTTAACTGACATATTACTTAACATTAGAGTACAGAAACTTAGTAGCTAATTGCGTGACAACATTAAATTGTTCTACCTTAGATTTACAAGAACTTAGCTTCGTGATCATTTCCATGACAAGAGAATTAAGTTCCTCCAACGTAAACAGATCGCCGTTGGCCGTGGAAGCATTGTTGTTGCTGCTTGATAGCACTTCAGCTGGGACCATCCAAGCACTTGGTCGCGAAATGTTGGTGTCCTCTATATGCTTCGATGCACTTCTTTGAGGTAGAGCGGGAAAATCGTTCATTGATATATAGTTAATGGGGTTAGTGTTTACATTTACTGCAGTGTTATTTAGCTTTGGCTGAAAGCGAGATTGAGAACGATTTGTTTTGGTTGCAATTTTCGCTCTCATTTCTAAATATCGACTTCGGCTCATGCATGCACTGTCGGTGGATTTATGGTTCTCACTGCAGTTTGCACACTTGAGAACACCAGCATTCATACATTCATCTGTCTTATGGGGACCAGCGCAGTTTGAGCAGTATGTTTTGATATAGCAGTTTCTCTCGCCATGCCCAAACATTTGACAGTTTCTGCACTGCGTTAATTTATTATTTTGTTTTCGTTGAAAACTCCAGTTGACTTGCGTATGGAAAATCGAGCGTATATTTTTTTTAAGGTCAAATAATTTCACAGATCCACTTTCAAGTGAAACAATATAGAAAGTTTCCGAATAATGATCGTATTTCTTATTAACAATTTTCACCTCTTTGCACTTAAGACCGCGATTGATTAATTCGTCTTTTAGTACACTAACATCGAGTGCGCCTAAACCAAACAAAATTACTTTAAAAGCTTTTTCACCTTTAAGGTCATGTGAGAAGTATTGACAATTTTCTTCTTTTAGTTTACTGAGCACGGCACTGTAAGATTCAATTGATTCGCACATGATTTTTATGCCAATAGAAATTTTTTTTATAGAATAGTCTGAGATATTAAGGTTTTTCATGAAATTATGCACATAATCAGAGGGTTTTTGTAATAGTTTAATTGGTGGTGGGAATTTAACTTTATTTGGAGATTTATTCAGCGGCACAATTTCGTCCATTTCCTCACTGTCACTATCGGGTAAACATTGGAGTGGGCTCTAATAGTTTGCCCTTGGGTCTTTTTTCCTTGAAACCATTTTCGGCGAGATTTTGGATTTTTTATCCGAGGACATAGGATTGCCCTCGGAATTAGGCGATCTCGCGCGCTTATAAATCTTGGTAGCAAAATTATTCGAAAAACGAGGGGTTAAAGTCTAAGAACTCTGAGTAGGAACACGACGTGCGCTTACAAAAGCTCCGGGTTGACTGAATATTTTAAATATAATTCCATTTAATTCGTAGCGTTTATTAATTGGTTCACATAATCAGACATTGAATCACAACTATCGAGACGAACCGTAATAAGCTTGCAGAGTAGTCCAATTTTACGCGTTAAGCCCGTGTCTTCGCATAATTGTTGTAAGGTTTTCGAAATACCAGA
The DNA here is from genome assembly GCA_963082735.1 of Pocota personata. Classification (NCBI taxonomy): domain Eukaryota; kingdom Metazoa; phylum Arthropoda; class Insecta; order Diptera; family Syrphidae; genus Pocota; species Pocota personata. The sequence goes on from OY720432.1 coordinate 27,787,991, forward strand.
CGTACTCGTCTCATTTTGTATGTGCACATAAACCGATTCATCAATGCACAGGATAACCTTAGCCTTTCCTTTTCTGAACTTTCCTTCGTCGGTTTCGATTACCGAATCAGATATGCATTTTTGTTACGACATAATGAATCAGTTTACCAATTTTAGGTGGACAACACACATGTACTAATCCCAATCTCCTTTATTTTCTTATCCAACGCGGCCGGCAAATGTAACCAAAGAAAAAAAACTTTAATTTATCTTATACATATATATATCTCGTAAAACGTTTTCATAATTTTTTAGCAAACTGCTGGCCTGTTGGAATTTAATCGATGTTAAAACATTAAATAAAAGACATGAACCGATAATTCAACACATGACCTTATTGCTCCAGGTTATGTACGTGAAGAAGCCAGAAACCACAAAAAGTGAAATGTCGAAATAATATTAGTGTTACCAATAATCTAAAGAAATACTGAACAGAGTTGATATCTCATTTCAACAAGAACAGAGGTCAGAAAACAGCATAATAAGGCTAAACAAAGCAAAACAGAGGAAGACTGGTCTGTTTACAGATCCAAACTAAACTCATATACGAGACACATTAGAATAGCTAATAGAGAATCCTGGAACACATTCTGTCAAATCATCGAGAAGACGAGCGATGTGACCAGGCTACGTAAAGTCCTATCTAATGACCCAGTGGCCCCAGAATACATAATCCGTCCTAATGGCTGCTGGATGGAATCTGAGAAAACGCTATAACTCTTGATGGAAACCCACTTTCCAGGACTAGAAATATAGAAAACCATCCGCCGATAGATCCAATAAATTCAATGAAAGCACAGATGATATTGTCACAGAGCACAAAATAGCCAGGGCTGTTAATTCGTTCAATACATACAAATATAACGCCGAGGCAAAAGATTGCCATACTCATTGATAGCCAAGCTGCTATCAAAGCCATCGCCTCGATCACTGTAACAGCAACAGCAAACTGGATGGAGCGAAAACATTTTACAATGTTTTTTTTTATATAATTTGCACGAGTTACGTATCCATAACGATCACTCACACTTATCATCAGCACCTTTAATTACATTGCTCTTTTTATTCCAATTACTTTATTATATTGTTCACCTTAATGTCAATGCATCTTTTTATTTGTTTATTTATTTCAGTGTAAGTGTGCCAAAGAGATTTCTCTCGTGGGTGGCTGTATACAATGTATTAAAATTAAAATACAACAAAGTAACAAGTAACAAAATAGAAAAAAAATTAAGGCAAGAAAAAATTAATATTTGCGGAAAAGAAGTGCTGGTTTTAGCACGGAAGAAAGTTAGGTTGACAAACTAAGAGATAAGAGATTTAGCAAAACATAATATTAAAGCATCAAAATGAAAGTACAATCGAATTAATTTATGAAACAAGTGCATTGAGTTAACAACAAAAAAATACAATTAATAGTTCTGCAGGAATTTATTCATTAGGTGACTTTTGAATTTTTTGGCCGGAAGTAAGTTCTCGATCAAACCAGACGCCTAGATATTTAAATTCATCAACTCTTTGGACAGTTTGCAGCTCATACGTAATATCTATGTCAATATTGTTTTTTTAATGTTCATGTAGCGTGTTTGTGTTGTTCTCGCTGAAAGCGAGGCAGATGTCATCGGCAAACATAAATAATTTACCTCTAGTGGCAAGTTTACTGATGTCGCTTACATATGTGCAGAAAAGTGTCGGTCCCAGTATACTGCCTTGCGGTACTCCATATTCCACGAATGACTGAGTGCTTTTTATGCCATTACCTTCAGTAAATTGTGTTCGGTTTGTCAGATATGAATTAAACCACCTGAAGCTATTTCCTCGTACTCCTATTGACATCAGTTTTTGTAACAAAATTCGGTGGTCTACTGTATCAAAGGCTTTTGACAAATCCACAAAGAGTAAGGCTACTACCTTTTTTGAATCTTTCTGCTCTTGAATGTAGGACACTATGTCTACTAGAGCAGAGTTTGTACTTGACTTTTGTCGAAAACCATATTGCCTTTCAAATGTCAGTTTATGTTTTACTAAGTGTTCTAAGAGCTATCTATTCACTATTTTTTATAGATATGTAAAAACAATTTATTCGCAGGGTGTTCAAGTATTTTGTTGTAAACATATCATTTTGGTTAAAGACGTTTAAGTTGAAATCACCAATTATGAAAGTGTTGTGCTTCGATGTTTTTTGTAAACATTCTTCCAAGTTTCTTAAAAACTTTTCTTTGATTGGCAACACCTTCAATGGACTTCTGTAAACACAGACAACTTGAAATTTCGAATGTTTCGTTTTTATTTCCACACAACTTTTGCTATCTTCGTCATCACTTCTATTAAGTATTTGGACGTGTTCATGTTTATTGTTGACAAAGATCGCACAACCACCACCTTGTTTTGCAGGTCGACAAGAACAAATTTTTTCATAATCGCTGATCATACTCAGTGAGCCATGTTTCACTCACACAGATAATGTCAATTTCACAGCTGATTTGACGTAACAGCATTTCCATTTCGTCAATTTTATTTTTCAGAGAGCGAGCATTGACATATAACAGTTTTGTTTTTGTGGAATCAAATGTTATCATTCTGATGTCCTCATTAAATGTATTACGTGGGTGAAATATTGTGTTATTATTACATGACATTTTCAAGTGATGTAATGTTATGTATTTGTTGGATTTTGCTGGTAGGAGTGCGGCGAACCAGCACTCTTCTATCGGTGACCCACGCAGACGCTATTTTGCCATCTTTTTTTAAATCTCTCGCTTTTTTAAACACATAGCTGTAATGTCTAGTCAAACGTTCTTCCATGTAAATTGGTTCTTTATTATTGTTTTCGAATATTGTGTTATTGTAAGCTTTAATTATTTTGTCGCGTGTGCATTTTTCTAGAAATTCTATTGCCATCTTTTCTATTTGGACTATTTCATTTCGGTCGTTCCGTAGAGAATTTTTGAATCGTTAAGCCTCCTTAATGTCGGTTGTTTTGATTTCGGTTTTAAGATAAGCTGCCATTTTTACAACAACATCTTTCAAATTTTCTTTTTCGCATGTTTTGATACCCGATAGACAAAGTTGGTGGCTTAATAGTGATTATTTCTGATTTTCATTATTGTTTTTAAAAGCTTCAAATTCTTCTCTGATCAGTGCGATTTCATTTTGGAGTGTTGTGTTTTCTTCTACCAATGTATTAGTTAAATTTTTATAATCTTGAACGGTTTTCTTTACAATGCAGAGTTCCGTTTCAATAATTTGTTGATTACTTAAAATTTGATCAATTTTTTCGAATAATTCTTTGTTAGTAATTTTATCTGTAAATGTGGTACGTAGGTTTTGCGAGGGGCTAATGCTTGAAGTTGTAGAATCGTTGGACTGTTGCATTCGTTGAGGGATAATGCTGCTGCGACGACGATCCTTGGAGGATTTTCACTTGGCAGAAAACCATATCAATTTGCCCTTCAGGATCTCTCCAAGTTTTTGCTTTGTTAATCCAGTGCAAGCGGAGGTCGAATGGTATGGTTTTTTGCACTTCCATCTCAATATATTACGTGTATTCCAGCCAAATTCACTACTTTGTTGCACTTGTTACAGACGCCATGTTGAATTACGTATATTCAATATCCAATTACATAGAATACTCATAATTTCCTTTCCCACAGAATATGTTTTTGTCAAATAAGCTTTATTCATGATTTTCTTTTCCATAGAATATGTTTTGTCAAATAAGCTGAAAATATGTATAAAAGGCACTGTAAATTTATTTCATTCGAAGTCTGGTAAATAAAGTGGGCGAAGCTCTTTCCGATTAAAAATTTAAATTTGTTTTTTTTTTTTTTCGTTAAACCGCAGAGGCAACACGTAATTCGCGCACCAAACGGGATATGAATGCCCATATACTTTTACAGGGCACGGGCGTTGTGATGAAGAGAAAAAACAGAGAAAACGAAAGATTTGGTTTAGTGGTTTGAAACTCAGGTGGTATTAAGTCTCTGTAAACTACAAGGGTAACGTCCATATAACTGGGGAGCATTTTTATTTTGCTTTTTATTGTCATTGGTCATGATTCACATTATTTTTTTCAGTCCTCCTGATGACATCATCACGATCAAGTTACATTTTCAGCCATATGACCACCCTACTGCCAGTGTTATACCTTCGCAGTAGAGTTGACTTAGCTTGCGCAATTGATCGACTTTTTTATTATGTGTTCACTGCCATATGTTCGGGCACGCCGCGTCGAACTGCGAGATGCATCCTTGATGCGTTAAGTGTGGAAAGAACCAAAAAGCAGAAGAATACACTCTGGGTAAGGATGGAGTGGCTGATAAGAGCCAGCTCTCGTGTGCTTTATGCAGGAACTCGGGACACACCGCAAACTATCGGGTTTGTCCTAAGTTCCAGTATATTAACAAAGCAAAACTGGCTCCCCAGCAGAAGGTCGAAGTGAAACGTCCACTTGCTCCCATTCAAACACAATCCGTGACTCCCCAAGTGCGTGTATCGTGTGCATTCCTCTCCATAGTAGAAAGAGGATGTACATGATAGCACTTTATGCACCTGAAGCTACTCAATCTACGTTATTTATTTCAGAGCTCGAAATACTTTTTCGATGCCTAAGGCTGATGTTGGAAGAGAATTATTTCCTCATGGCCGGATATCTAAACGCCAAACATAGAGATTGGGGAAATAACACACCTAGTCCTAGAGGGAACCTACTATTTAATTGGTGGGGTCAGCGCAGTGTCGAGTATAGACTCGATTTGAAAGCTACAGATAGTCCGTCATTTCCTAAAAGCGGTTCTATCTGGATCTCATGCTGTTCGACGTACGTTTACAATTGACCTACAACCTTTAAACTGCCTGCACACATTTGTGTATCACAGTGACCATTGCGGACTTAGTGCCGTAATAACGACTCCCAACGAAATTGCGGGGTTGGAGAAGTTTGTCCAAATGTCTCCTACAATTATAGAAGGACGCGTTGGGCTCTCTTCTCCAGAGCTTTAAAAAGAGCACTCTCCTCGAACTAGCTCTACCCACCATCCAATAGGAATTTGTCAAACGAGGAGATTGACTGGTACCTAAAACAAATGGACGAGACAATTAAGTGAACTATGAACAGTACGGTACCTCGGTATCAACATTCTGACAACGCAGACTTATTCCACAATACAACAATTGAGGCATTATACCAAAACAAAAGTAGACTGATGTCGAGACTAAAAATCTTGTTGAGACAGTTTACTGACAGACGAAACTCGGAGGTTAGGACGCTGAAGTCGTAACGACAGACTTTCTATAAATTTGCATTGGAACAACAAAATTCGGGCTGTAAAAGCTAACAATCGGAGTATGTTTCCGCAAATGAATAAAATATTTCGGAAGGACAATCAAAACGACCTTCCTTGTTTTAAGATTCCCCGAACGACGAACAATGGACGAATACTGATAACAGCAGGTATAGATCCAGATAACGCAGTAGAGGATGAACACTACTTTGTGATCAAAAATCCGTAGGAGAAGGTAGAAACTATAGGAGCGTCTTTCCAGGAAGTGTGCAAGCTGGATGATACCATTTGCCCGTAATACGACCTTCAAAATTATATAGAGCACTGGCGATCCGAGAACATAGGTTTTGCCGAGTTCAATGACGATACCAAGGCAAATAATGTTATCACCGTTGACAGGGTACATCGTCCAAACATATTCGAAGCGATCTTCGAATCATTGAGGAGAAAGAAGTCTGTGGGAATCGACGGAGTATCGAACATTGTACATCTCCCTCTAGAAGCGGTGGATATTTACAGCACTCTGTTTAACAATGCGCTGAATAATGCATATAATCCAGCGTATTGGAAAACTGTAGTGATACAACCCATCCCCAAAAGGCGTAAGGACACCTCCAATCCGGCAAATCTCCGGTCGATAAGTCTCCTTCCGAACATCAGCAAGGTGTTAGCAAAAGTGATTAATAGAGCCCTGATTAAGTGGACTGAGAACAATAAAATAATTCCGGATAACCATTTCGGTTTTAAGGCAGGGCATGATACAATACATTTTTTTTTTTTTTTTTTATATAATTTGCACGTGTGAAAGGGGTTATGAATACCCTTATACTAATTTTTAGGACACGGGCGTTTTTGAGGAAAGGGAAAGAGACACAGAGAAAGACAGATTGGTGTAGTTGGTTTGAAACTTAGCTGGTATTAAGTTTCAGTTAACTCCAAGGGTGGCTGTCCAAATAACTGGGGAGCTTGTTTGTTTTTGCTTTTGTTGTTGCTCATGATTCACAGTATTTTTTTCCGTCCTCCTGATGTCATCATCACGATCAAGTTGGATTTTAGCCATATGGCCGCCCTACTGCCAGTGTTATGCCTTCGCAGTAGAGTTGACATAAGCTTTCGCAGTTGTTCGACTTTTTATTTATTTCATGCGAAATAAATAGATGATTATTGACATCAGGATTCGAACCGTGAACCTGTAGCGTGACAAGCGATGATGTTACCACTACACCACGGCGACCCTCATCTAAACTGGTATCGGATATCCAATGGAACTAAAGCAAGAAACAGTGCACGGGTACCTGCCTGATTGACTTGGAGAAAGCCTTCGACACCGTATGGTTAGAGGGACTCTTCTACAAGCTGAGCAGGCTGGACATAAGCAAACCACTGCTGTACATACTTTATAATATGCTCACAGGAAGGCAGTTCAGCGATGACTAGAAGTTGAAGATCAACTTCCAGAAATCGGAAACCATTCTTTTTAGGACGCCGTTGTCTGGGGCCTCTAAGGATACCAGAAAGAATTGGCGAAAGTTCTCAATCATGTTACCGCACGGACAGCCACTTGCGAGTCGAAGTGTAGTCAGATATAGTTAGACCAATATCTATATTTTAACAAACACATAGATGGCAAAGTTGCTTTTGCCCTTACAAAGAGACTTTTTTATAGCAAGCATTCGGCTCATGCTCATATTTGGATGTCCCGTGTGGTTCAGCGTGGGAGCAAGCTTGTTGGAAAAGATTCAGTTGTTTGAGAACACTTCCCTACGGGCTTGCCTTCATATATACAGAACATTAGAGTCCCGGTACATAAAATTCTATCCCAATGAGGTCCTGTATAACAGGGCTAACCTAATAAGAGTGGATAATTTCGTTATCAACCTGACTCGAAGGCACGTCGTAAGAACAATGAGCTCGATGAACAACCTGATCTCCTCCGGTGCTTATTACTCCAATTACGGGTACCACGAAAGAGTGGGCCTTAACGGCTTTGCTCCCCCAGAGGCGTTCCTCTATTTTGATGAGAAAAGTCTGATCCGGGACAGATTGGCGGTGCCTCAAATCTTCCATGTTGCTCGGACAGTTGTGGATAGGCGACTCAACTACTATAGAGATATTGTACACACCAGTGTGGAGCGTCTACGGTTAAGTAGGGCGATATCGAGTCACGATATAGAGGACGTACAACGTCAGTACGGACATTCCTGGTGGCTAGCCGAAAGAGAGGGAACTCCTTCATCGTGCTCTCACAATCCGAGATAGCCCGTTTAAGGTTGGCTGTTTATTTCACATGGTTTAGTTTAATAGGTAGTTGTAGGAAAAGAAAAAAAAAATATGAAAATTAAAGAAAAAATATTATATAATATTATACATATATAATTACGCAATGTAGAGTAAGATAGATTAAGGTAGAATAAGGTAGTTTAAGATTTATTTTAAGGAAGTTTCTTAAGTTTTATATATTATATAAGAACAAAACATGTTCATTCATTACGTTTTTATCTTATTTTCTAAGTAAAAATAAGGAATAAATTAATGAAATAAATAAAGTAGCTAAGTTAAGGTACGTCGAAGATATAGTTTTAAGTGGTGTTAAGTTTAGCTTAGACCGCTTTTAATAATGTGAAAACTGAATCTATTAAAGTGGTACTAGAGGGAATGGAAATTAAGACAGTGGTAACGGAACAGATTGAAACAATCCTTAACAGAAGAGTTATTAATTCATAGATCGGTAAAGAAAACAGTTATGAGGGGTACTCCACAAGGAGGAGTCACTAAATATATCCTGTGTCTTCTTGTTGTAAAAAAATTCTTAAGACTATAAAAAACCAAGGAATAGAGACAGTAGCATACGCAGATGACGTAGAAATCCTGGTTAATTGCAAGCATTTACTAACAATCAGCGGCATTATGGAATCGGCACTGAAAGATCTTCCCGCAGGGGAAGATAAAAATTTTTGTGGACAGTCAGGCAGAGATCAAGACTCTGAATAGCGGGCAATAAGATCTAGGATAGTATGTCGTAAAACCCTGAATAAATTTAGCAACATCAACGTGGTCAATCTTTGCTGGGTTCCTGGACATAGTGATATTGAAGGCACTGAGATAGCAGATGAACTAGCCAGAAAAATATCAGTATTAGATACAGAACATACCCACAAACAAATAGACATCCCAATTGGTGTAATGAAAGAGAAAATAAATTTTAGGACCAGAACACAAATCAACAGTTTTTGTTTTGCTGTTATTACCGTTGCTTTATGGTTCGCAGTATTTTTGTCCGTCCTCCTGATGTAATCATCAACTTACATTTCCACACATATGATCACCTAATGGTCTTACACCGTCATAGTAGAGTTGACATAAGCTTTTGACAATTGATCAACTGTAACAATGGTGATTTCGTAACGTGGTAACGTTGATCTTTGTCGTATATAATGTTCCGTAAGAGGGGGACCAGACCGATCCGTTGTTGTTTTTTATTCATTATTCCTAATTAAAAAAAAATGTAACAGAATTTTTTTTTATACGATGGAAATCTTCAAAAAATATTAATATTCAACGAAGGACTTTGTTTTGGAATTTTTGGATGGGTTCAGCATTTGTTTTCTTTGTACAGCCCCATAGTTGGACACCATATCTCCAAACGGGTCTCAGTACTTGCTTATATAACATTAGTTTGTTCTGGATAGATAGGTCAGAGTTCTTTCCTAGTAACCAGTACATTTTTCTGTACTTCAAGTTAAGTTCTTCTCTTTTCTTTTTGATGTGCTCTTTCCATTTAAGCTTTGCATCCAAGGTCATTGTAGTAAGGTACTGCTGTACTGTTTATAAAAATTGGAACATTGTTTATGTTTTTGTTTGTAAAGTTCATATGCGTCGATTTTGTTTCGTTTAATTTGATACGCCATTTTTGCGTCCAATCACTAACTGCATTTTGCAATTTTTGAGTAGCCTTCGTAACGGATTTATCTGGCACCAATATTGCAGTATCATCAGCATGATAGCGTTGATGTCCACTGGAATATCCCTTGTATATAAGAGATACAGGGTTGGTCCTAGGATACTTCCTTGTGGTACACCGGCTTCAATTTTCTTTAGTTCCGAGTAATTTTGGTCGTACCGTACTCTAAAGAGTCGGTTCGTAACGTAGGTTTTCAGTATTTCGTAGTACTGCCTGGAGAGGTCCGTATGCAGTTTGTACTCAAGTCCCAAGAGCCAAACCTTGTCAAAGGCTTGAGGAACATCTCAGAACATAGCCGAGCAAACTTGTTTTTTCTTCAAGTGCCTTTTCCACACATCCGTAATTCGATGCACTTGGTCTATCGTGAAATGTTTATTTCTAAATCAAAACTGATGGCTTGGAATTAGTCTTTTTTCTTCTATTATTTTGCTAGGCCTTTTCAGGAGCATTTTTTCGAAAACTTTTGCCATGATTGGTATTAGCGATATTGGTCTGTAAGATGTTACTTCTGTTGGTCGCTTACCTTGTTTAGGTATAACAATGACTTCTGCAATTTACCAATGATGTGGCACATATCTTAGTTTAAGGCATGCGTTTATTATAAATTGAAGTTTCTTGAAGGCTATTGAAGGCATTTCTTTCAAAACCTGAGCAGTTATTAGATCGTACAATGGTGATTTTTTGGTAGACAACTTACGTTGACACATGCTTCTTACTTCTTTGAGCGTGACAAAAGGTATTTCACATTCGTCGTTTCTATCAACAAACTGTAAGGGATCTATAGCTGTGTTAGCTGGGAATGGCTTAAAAACATTCGCGAGATGTTCAGCGAAGATATCAGCCTTTTGTTACGGGTTTCCAATCCAGTTACATTTTTTTTTTTTTTTTGTCTGTTGTCATTTAGTACATTTTTTTACATTGATTTTTCGCGTTAATTGACATTACAACCAGAGTCGTACCATTTATGCAAATAATTTTTTTTTTTTTTACGGACAATCTCCTCGAATAAGGAGACCAACTGACCTAGTTGGTCTCGTTCTTTTTAGTCTTCTACGTCGTGATATTTCTTGGGCTGGTAGAGTATTGATTTCATTGTTGGTGAAGTAGAATTTTCATATTGTGTCTTCTGCTTATGGTCGTTATTTCTTCATTGATGGTAGGGATTTCGAGGTCACGGTGTATATCAGCATTTGTTATATACCATTCTGCATTTATAATTGAGCGGAGGATTTTTGTTTGCTGTCTTTGTATGAGAGTTATATTAGATTTTTTTAATGTTCCCTATAGTTGTAAGCCATAGGTCCAAATGGGTTTAATAATTGTTTTATATAGGAGGATTTTATTGCTTGTCGATAGTTTTGAGTCTTTTCTTAGGAGCCAGTGAAGCTGTCTGTATTTTTTACCATCTTGAGATTTTATTGGCGGGTTTTGTGTCTGTGGTCCTTTTAGGCGCTTAGCTGCTTTCCATAAGGAGTATTCGACAGAAGCATCCGTCGTCAGACTTTTCAGGAATCTACTAAGTGAATCATTTTTGAACTCACAGATTCTTTTTTTTAATTCGTTGTTAAGATGGTTAAAAACTGCCTTATCATCTGGGAATCTCGTAGTTTGCCATTTTCTTCGAGCTCTTCTTTTTTCCAACATCAGCTCCTTTATTTCGACAGGATATTTTATTTCTGTTTCTCTCGAGTTCGAAATAGTTGGAGTACTTTCTTCTGCAGCCTGTTGCACATCAGCAATAAATTGTTCTACTTCATGATCAATTTGTTCAATTGTTTGCATAGGTGATAAAATTACTGGAGTAAATCGTAATTACCTTGGACACTTATTGATTTCGTTTAATACCTTTAACTACGAACAAGTCTATAAGGTCTGGTATTTTGTTAGTATCAGGTGGCCAATATGTTGGCGAACCAGAAGAAAAAAATTTGCAGTTGAATTTTCGGCCTGCTTGGTATAGCCGTTTACCTTTTGTAGTTATGAGCCTAGATCCCCAGTGGGTGTGTTTAGCATTGAAGTCGCCACCAACAAGGAAGTTATCTCCTAACAAATTAAGGAGTTCTGCAAAGTCTTCTTCAGTTGGAGAGCGCCTCGGAGGGCAGTATATAGCTGCTATTTTAAACTCTTTCTTTTTTATACCAATACTAATTGTTGTTACTTGCCTGTTTTCATTAGTAAACATTGGTTCTTCATAGTGTTTCAAGCACTTTTTTATAAGTATTGCTGATCCTCCCCTAGCTTTGTCAGCTGGGTGCGGAGCGTGATAACATGTGTAGTTTGGTAGTTTGTTATCAAGACTTTGTTCTGTAGCGAGGTGAGTTTCGGACACCAAACAAATGTCTATATGCTCTATGTCTAAAAAGATGTTTCTGATACATGTTGTAAAGATCGTTTGCATTCCTTGTTGCGATTTTAAGTGTTCTGTCCATCATTGATTTTTAAGAGCGACTTCTTCGTTTAGCTGTTTTATGTTTAAATCTTGTTTGTCAATCCTTTTTAGGATAAGTTCCAGCATTTCTTTTATAGTTGTTTCCTCGTTCTTCCGCACATTTTTTACAATCTGGGAATAGGATTTATTTTCAACACTTTTGCTTAGTGCAATTGCTTTTGCCGGTCGATTTTTAGTTTTGTTTTCGACCGTTACTTTTTTCTTTTCAACTATTGCTTTTGTATTTGTTGAGTTTTTAGGCTTATTCCCAGTTTTGTTTTTTCCTTTTTGTGTCTTGGAATTTTTTGGCGTACATCCTCTGTAACTTGCAGGATGGTTGCCTTGGCAGTTCTTTGCCCATGGGACAGTTTTTAGTTGCATGTCTGCCTTCGCATTTAACACAAGCAAACTCGCGATTGCAGTATTTTGTGGAACAAACTTTGACTTTCGCAGTGGTTCAATTTTAACAATTATGTATGCCCATAATTGATTTAATACTGTAAATCTTTCTTTATTTTCGAAAGTGAGCATAAATAAAATAAAGGTAGAGATCTCTTTTTTGTCATTGATATCCCAGTGGAATCTTTCATTATCTCATTTTTAATAAGATTATTTACATCGAGAGCTTGAAAGCCTTTTTGTAAAAGGTCTTCGACAATTTCTTTGGCATCACATGAAGAGTGAAGGCCTCTTGCTACTACTTTTATCGATCATGTAGCTATTAGAACAGTTTCTGGGCAACCCTCTGCTTTTCGTTTCTTGGATTTACATTTGTTTCTGTTACCATAAGTTTCCAAAAAGAGCTCTTCCTCATCAGTATGAAACTCAATTGCAGTTTTTTGTGGGCTTTTCACTACAAGTGTTTTTGGACTTGACTTGTTGTCATTTAAGGTCTTCTTGTCTAGCAAGCTGACTTTTTCTTCAAGCCTCTTAACTTGTTGCTGAAGACTTTCAACGAGGACTTCAAGTTGTTTTCTGGTTAAAATTTATTTTTGCCATTCCTCGTAATAATTTTGGGATTCAACTTGGTGGATCTCGTTATTTTCTTTGGAACACTGCTGATCTTTTCTTTCCAACTTTTTATAGTTAGTGGTTCCTTTTTCGTTAATGACTTCTATGTGATTTGATTTTTGTGTAGGGGTTATCGATGGAATAACCCTTGAGGAGAATACATTTGGTGGAGTTCTTGGTATTTTTGAACTCTTTCTATTTCTTATAAGCAATAATTGGTCCTCCCCAGAATCCGCAGGACCGATCTCCGAAGAGAGTGGATTCACCAGTTTAACTGGATTGCCACCTGGGGTATTGTATCTATTTGTTTTACTCATTGCCATATTTGTTTTTTTGTAACTTTTGTTTGTTAACCATAAATAGCTTAGTTACTTCTTCTATTCAAGGTTTTTAAATACAGCCGCCCCTATGGGATCAGACGCTGACCAATCAGCCGCACACTATGTGTCAGAAGCTCTTGGGTTTCTTGGAGAGCTGGTTCTTTAGAGCGATGTCTTATCTTACATTTTGCTCCTAGTTCCTGAGAAGGTAACTCAGGTGTCACAAATCTTGGATCCAATAGATCCAACGCTCGTCGTTAGTTCACCTAACGGCTATCCAACGGGCACCACTTGGAGGTGACGATGCGATTTTGCATTAAGAATAATTCTTAATATAAATAAGAATAATAATAATAAGAATAATTCTTAAAAAATAGCATCTCTAGCTACCAGGGCTTACAGCTGAAGGCATAAAATATAAGGATTAAATAAGTATTAGTTCAAGTGCCCAGCCAAGCGGGGCAGTCGGAAGAGTTGCGAACAATAGTTCAGACCTCATTTCCGACCGCCGCCCGTTTTTGGACCGAGCTGAAGAGTCTTATATGTTATTTTCTAGATTTAATTTCAATAATATATTGTAATATGCGAGCTACGGCTCGAGTAGATAAAACAATTATTCTGTGAAATTATTTCTTTATTTTCTACTCTATAGAACAATTCAAGTTCACACTATACTATTCTTCGCCTTATTCTTTTCTTACAAGGTCTCTTTCCTCTCAAATCACTTTATCTCCTTTCAATTACTTAATTCACAAATCCAAACTAATTACTTTTTCTTGTTCACTCTCAACTTTCAATTTATCACCAAATTACAACTTCGCCCATTATCACTTTTCTAATCTCTTCGCCACGGTTCTAAACCAACTGTCCTTTTTTTTGACCGCCATCTGTCCTTATATAGCAGAAGTTTCTGATAGCCAGAAACTTCTAGCAAATTCTTCGACCACTGGAATAAGAGAAATAATTCTTGCAGTTATAATTCCCTTTTATCCCTGATATTATTCGTCTCTTTCGTTGACATGAGCTGTGGAGACTTCGTCCCAGACACGAACCTCGAATGAAAGGACAGTACGAACCAAAATTCTGCCAGAATGAAGTCACTTCGGAATTTGTTGCGTCATATTTTTAGGGGGCGTAGTTATTATTATGCTACACTGCCCCCCTCTTAGACATGTTCGTCCCGAACCAGTGCATCCTCATTTCGGCCATTGTATCGACTCAGTCGGTCCACATGAACCACTTTCATTTTGGCCCTTGGTCCTCGCTGGATGCGGTAGACAACATCGTTGATGCGGGTTATTATTCTGTAGGGACCTTCCCAGTTCCGCTGTAATTTAGGTGATTTCCCCTTTTGGCGATGGGGATTATACAGCCACACCAGATCTCCTTCCTGGAATCCTGACGTTGTTGCCTTGGCATCATACCTGGTCTTCATGCGGTCGCTCGTCATCTTAATCTGGCTTCTGGTCCTTTGGTGTATGTCCCTAAGCCTTTCCCTAAGGTCCGCCACGTACTCTTCTTCATTTCTGGGCTCATTGGTAGGAGATCCAAATTTCACCTCACTGGGTAAACGAGCTATTCCACCAAATAAGATTTCGAACGGCGTATGTCGAGTAGTGCTATGCACGGCACTTCTATAGGCCATCAAAAACAAGGGAATCTGCCGGTCCCAATCCCGTTGGTAGTCACCTACGACCTTCGAGAGATGTTCGTCCAAAGTCCTATTGAAACGCTCCACCATACCGTCCGACTGTGGATGAAGCGGGGTTGTCCTTGTCTTTTTGATTCCGAGTAGTTGACACATCTCTTGGAAGATTCTTGACTCGAAGTTCCGCCCTTGGTCAGAATGCAATTCCAAGGGCACACCGAATCTGCTAACCCAATTGTAGACGATCTGCTCCGCCATGGTTCTGGCTTCCTGGTTAGGGATCGGAAACGCTTCCGGCCACTTACTGAAGTAGTCCATCACTACGAGTATATACCGATTACCATTGTCGGTTTCCGGAAAGGGCCCTGCGATGTCAATGGCGATTCGTTCGAAAGGTGCTCCCACGTTGTATTGGTGCATCTTACCTCGAGTTTTGATTCTCGGACCCTTGCTAGCTGCACACACGTCGCATTTTCTGCACCAGTCTTCGATATCTTCCTTCGCTTTTAACCAATAAAAACGTTCTCGTACCTTTTCTAACGTCTTATTCACTCCCAAGTGGCCTCCGGTCGCCCCGCCATGCATTTCCTGTAACACCTCCTTGACCCTCGTCCGTGGTACGACAAGCTGCATTACAAACGACTTTCCGTCGGAGGATTCCCATTTTCTTCTCAGAACACCTTCTTGGACATGGAGGGAGTCCCACTGCGCAAAATATGCCTTTAAGGTCGGGCTTCTGTGAGAGATGTCCTGATGATCCGGTTTCTCCATGTTCTCCTTCCAGGCCAGAATCGGCTCGATATCCGGGTCTTCCTTCTGAGCGTTCCGGATCTCATCTACGCTCCAGCCGGCGATAGGTTCGGCTCTCATTCTTTGGATGGAAACCAGCTCCCGTTCTTCCTGACGCGCACAATGTTTACAATCCGTTCTGCATGGTCTCCGGGACAGTGCATCCGCATTAGAGTGGAGTTTTCCTTTACGATGCTGTATTTCGTAGTCGTAGATTTGCAGCCTTTCGATCCATCTTGCGACCTGACCCTCAGGACTCTTGAACTGTAATAGCCATTTTAAGGCTGCATGGTCTGTGCGAAGAACGAACTTCCTCCCGTAGAGGTATTTGTGAAAATGCTTCGTAGCCAAGATCAAAGCTAGAAGTTCTCTCCTTGTCACGCAGTAGTTCCTTTCTGGCTTAGAGAGCACCTGGGAGAGTACGGCTCCTACCCCAACATTACTAGCATCTGCATCCACGATGAACGTTTCCCCGGGAGTGGGGTAAGCCAGTATCGGGGCATCGCATAGCCGTTGTTTAAGTGCCTTGAAGCTCTTCTCGCACTCAATTGTCCATTTGAATTGTTTTCCCTTTTCCGTCAACTGGTGCAGGTTCTTTGCGATCCCGGCAAAATCCTTCACGAACCGTCTGTAGTAGGTGGCTAGGCCCAGGAAGCTCCTTAGTTGGTGTTTATCCTTGGGGACTGGCCAGTTTTTCACCGCTTCGACCTTCTCTGGATCGGTTCTCACTCCTTTCGCTGAAATTATGTGTCCCAGGTACTTGACTTCCGCTCTAAACAGGGCGCACTTCTTGGGGTTGAGCTTCAGGTGGGCACTTCGAAGCCTTTGAAACACATCCCTTAGATTGTCTCGGTGTTGCGCAAACGTTTTTCCTACGACGATGACATCATCCAAGTATACCAAACAGGTTTTCCATGTTAACCCTTGCAGGACACATTCCATCAATCGCTCGAAAGTCGCCGGAGCATTGCACAGCCCGAATGGCATTACCGTGAATTGCCATAGCCCATTTCCTGCGGTGAAGGCGGTTTTCTCCCGGTCTTCTGGATGGATCTGTACCTGCCAGTAGCCACTCTTCAAGTCGAGAGTGGAAAACCATCGGGCTCCTGATAGTGTGTCTAGCGTGTCGTCAATCCGTGGCAGAGGGTAGCTGTCTTTCTTGGTGACGTAATTGAGCTGCCGATAGTCCACGCAGAACCGCGTGCTGCCATCTTTCTTCTTAACCAGCACAACCGGTGATGCCCACGGACTTTTGGAACTTTCAATCAGACCTTCTTTCTCCATTGCCGACACCATCTCTGCAACTTCTGTCTGCTTTGCCAATGGAAGGCGCCTAGCAGGCTGACGAATTGGTCTAGTATCACCAGTGTCTATTCGATGTTGTACCAGGTGTGTTCGGCCGTATTCTCCGTCCTGTGAGGCAAATACATCAGCGTACTCATTGATAAGATTCTCTGCCATAGTTCGTTGCTCCTGATTCAGCTCACTGGACTGGAGAATCGTCTCTCTCGCTTCCGCTGTCCAAGGTGATGGGAGAAGTTTTGGAGCATCACGTTCAGATATTGTTGCGACGGCGGTAATCGGCGTGCATTTTCCAGTCACCTCCCCTCGCCTTAGTTTGACAGTGTGTGGTCTTGCGTTCAAAACCCTCACTGGAACCATGGTGTTCTTTGGTTCGACTAACGTCTTTCCCACGATGTAGTCTTGAGAATTCTTCTCTGGGTCTGGTTCTACTATGTAGAATCGGTGGCTCCCAAGATCACCTTCCAGCTTCGTCCAAATGATTGTCTCTGAAGACGGCGGCAAAACTTCGTCTTTGCTGATGACTGTCCTGAGAGTTACGGCATTCTCATTTCCGTACACCATCGGAATCTCCACATTTCGATACCTCAGTACTTGCATCCCGATGTCCAAGATTACTTCATTTGCTTTCATGAAGTCTACTCCGATGATGCACTCGTCGCATATATCTGCCACCAGAAACGCATGGGAGAACGTCAGTCCTGCCAGAGTAATCGTAAGACGAACTTCTCCAAATACCTTCGCCATTTCCCCTGTTGCAGTCTTCAGGCAGTAGCTGTTGGTGTTGTGCAGCCAGGAGCTTTTGACGATATCTCTTCTTACAATGGAGGCAGTGGCACCTGTGTCGATGGTGGCTACGCACTTCTTCTCGTTGATTAGTGCCTCCACTGTCAGGCTCTTGTTACCCCGTTTGGTTTGCGAAACTTGAATGGTGGTCCTGGGGGCCTCGATTCCAGTAACCAACTTCTGCCCCGCGAAGTTGGTCCTTACGCATTTCCCGACTGCTGGTTTTGGGAAGTCTGACTGACAGGATGGATGTTATCACCGCCAGATGCTTCCTCTCTGCTTCTCCTACTTCCGCAATGTGAACAATTTCCTCGTCTAGGTGCACTTCTGCACTGCCGTTGTAGGTGTCCGGTTTGGTTGCAATTCCAGCAACGGATTTGACTTCCGCGAGCTCTGTCTTCATCCATGATGGCTGTTCTCTGGCATGAGCATTTCACGACGGACATTTCCCTGACACGGTGTATTCCCTGGTATGCTTGGTCCGCAGCCTTCATTGACAAAGCGAATGCCAATGCCTCGGGGAGTGTTCGCTTTTCAGCCATCCTTACAGCCATTTGCAGTTGTCTGTCCTCTATGGCCTGAATAAAAGCTTCCACCGCCATTTCGTTGATAAGCTCCTCACCGGCTTTAGGGTATGAAAGATGGGCTAGTCGCTCTATATCCGCTTGCAACTGTTGGAGCGTTTCCCCCCTTTTTTGGACTCGACTACGCAGCTGAACCCTGTACACCTGCTGCATGTGTTCATCCCCAAACCGCATCTCGATAGCCTGAACCAGAGAGTCGTAGTTCTGCTGTTTATCTTCCGGGATGGTCTGCAAGAGCTCCGCAGCTGGACCCCTCAGTGCAAGCGTGAGTGCAATAGACTTCTCTTCATCGTCCCAGCTATTGGTCATTGCGGCCGCTTCGAATTGCCTCTTATAAATTGGCCATGATGTTTGACCATCGAAGATAGGAGGCTGCATCTCCTTTCTTCTCAGACCGTCAGTGGAATATTCCCGTGCTTTCTGTCTCTTCACGTTGCTGAGCTCCTTAGCAAGATTTTCGACTTGCTTTCCTACTATCTCGAATTGCGTATCCACTTTTTCAAACTGAGTCTCTATCTTCCCGAACTGAGTTTCATGTTTCTCAAAATTTTCATCGAATCTAATTTCGACTTTTTCGAGTTGCGTCTCGACCTTCTCGATTTTCTCTTCGATCACTTCGAATTTGGATTCCAAGTTCTTGTTTTGCTCATCAAGTTTACTTTCCAGAGCATCTAGAGAATTCTTTTGTTCGTCCATTGCTTTCTTTTGTTCGTCCAGCTTAAGTTCTAGAGAATTCCTTTGGTCGCCCATTGCTTTCTTTTGTTCGTCCATCGCTTTCTTTTGTTCATCCAGCTTAAGTTCTAGAGAATTCTTTTGTTCGTCCATTGCTTTCTTTTGTTCGTCCAGCTTAAGTTCTAGAGAATTCTTTTGGTCATCGAGCTTATGACTTTGATCTTCTATTGCTTTCTTTTGTTCGTCCATGACTAACTTAAGTTGCAGGAGCAGACTTGTTATACCCGGGTCGGCTACTGTACTTGCTGGTTCCTCTTCCACGTCAAACTCTATGTCATGCGGATTTTCACCTTCCTGCGTTACTGCTTCTTCCAGACGAATCAGTAGGGCATCTTTTCCCCCAGTTGTGTCGAGGTTCCGCTTACTGAGTTCTGCCTTTAGTTGAGTTATAGTTAGTTTTCCCAATTTGCGACCCATTTTGCGCAACTAATTAACTCAACACAGAAATGGTTTTTTTTTTTTTTTTTTTTTTTTTTTTGTGCAATTTCACACCACGGAAATAGTTATTCACAGAATAAGTTTTATCCCGCTTCTGACACCACTGTAATATGCGAGCTACGGCTCGAGTAGATAAAACAATTATTCTGTGAAATTATTTCTTTATTTTCTACTCTATAGAACAATTCAAGTTCACACTATACTATTCTTCGCCTTATTCTTTTCTTACAAGGTCTCTTTCCTCTCAAATCACTTTATCTCCTTTCAATTACTTAATTCACAAATCCAAACTAATTACTTTTTCTTGTTCACTCTCAACTTTCAATTTATCACCAAATTACAACTTCGCCCATTATCACTTTTCTAATCTCTTCGCCACGGTTCTAAACCAACTGTCCTTTTTTTTTGACCGCCATCTGTCCTTATATAGCAGAAGTTTCTGATAGCCAGAAACTTCTAGCAAATTCTTCGACCACTGGAATAAGAGAAATAATTCTTGCAGTTATAATTCCCTTTTATCCCTGATATTATTCGTCTCTTTCGTTGACATGAGCTGTGGAGACTTCGTCCCAGACACGAACCTCGAATGAAAGGACAGTACGAACCAAAATTCTGCCAGAATGAAGTCACTTCGGAATTTGTTGCGTCATATTTTTAGGGGGCGTAGTTATTATTATGCTACAATATATATAAATACATTAAACAAATTTGTTTAATGTATTTACAACCGACGTTAAATAAAGTTAGAATGACAAAACTGGCAAATCCTGAGGTATCCTTGTTGAGAAGATAGCCGTGTGTTAGCTGGATGTGCCCAATTCGTAGGCTTAAGAAGTTTTTGTTCATTGTTGAAGTTGTATTTGTAGAATAGGTGGCAGGAACTGGATCTGGATTGATTAAGGAGTAGTGATGGATGAATTTACTCCAATTTACTTCTTTCTTTTGTTTTCAGTGTGAATTAGAAAGTTTGAGGTCATCGTTTTTTCCAGATTGATAATTTGAGATACTAGACTGCCCTTTGAGGAAGCATCTTTAGCTTCCCTATCTGTCAACTCATTACTCCGAACGCCAACATGTCCCGGTACCCAATCTAGTTCCAAGCTCATTCCTAGCTTAATGATGTTGTCACGAATTTTACTGATGATGGGTTAGCTGTTTTTTATATTTCGAATAGCTGTAAGTGTCGAAAGGCTGTCCGTGGATATTATGGTTTTTTTTTAATTTTGTGACCATTTCTGTAGTTTTCAGTACCTCTATCGCTTCTGCAGAGAAGATAGAGAAGTAAGGTGGAATCTTTTCGGCGGAGACTAGGGTTCCATATGAGTTGACTATTGCAAAGCCAGTGCCATCTTCGTTTTTAGAGCCGTTGGTAAAGAGGATTTCTCAGGTGTTATCGGAATAGGTGTTCATCAATTCGTGGAAAAGTTGGAGATATATTTCATTTGGAGTAGTATCTTTATGAACCTGGAGAGAGACAGGGAGGATGTTTTTCGAGGTCAAAGTTTTTCAAAGCAGGAACGAGACCTATGTCTTTAGTGAACGTTAAGGTAATGAAAGGGCTGAGGGTATTTTTGGAATTTTCCTTTCATCGGCGTGGATCGGGGATCTGAATGATTGGCAGATTTTTGGTACAAGACGGAATGTAAGGTGATCTCTTCTGTCTTCGATAGATGGAAAACCACTTTCTGTTAGCCAGGCTTTAAGACTGGTTCTGATTGCTACGTGGTACGAAGGGTGAAGAATTTTCAGGGTTGATTTGGCACATTTGCCGTACAAGACTAGTTCGTAGTCTATTTTCGACAAAATAATTGCTCTAGTTACATAAATTAGGGTGTTCATATGAATAGAAGGAAGGTTTTTAGAGGCTAAATACTTAATAGTGTTAAGCCTGGCAGCTAGTTTGTTTTTTAATACTATACAGTGTTCCCTAAAGTTAAACTTATGGTCAACTATAATACCAAGAATACTTAAACTATTAACAGTTGGTATATGAATATTACCAAGTTCAATAACTTTTTTTTTTCTTTTTTTGTTAATGAAGATGAAAATCTCGAAAGACACAATGGAGTTTGAAACCCAAAGTAGTGTGGAACTCTAACCGCACTAAGAACACCCCCTTGACCATGACCAATCAACTAGTGATCAACAAAAGATTTTATTTTTAATGTTAAGTCGGTTTTGAGAAGGTATTATAATTTAAATACGGGCTCTCATAATTGTCAAGAAAAGTTCATGGGGTTTGGTTCTTCTTAACCTACGAATATTATATCGTACATTTAAGATGTCGTCTATCTCAGGATTAATATGCATCTGCAAACACTCGTTGTGACGCATTGCGTACTTTTTAATCACATCTGTTACGAGTTCAATCTGCAAGTCTTGATGCAAGTCACTATTTCTAATATACTGTAACATAATAATAACTACGCCCCCTAAAATATGACGCAACAAATTCCGAAGTGACTTCATTCTGGCAGAATTTTGGTTCGTACTGTCCTTTCATTCGAGGTTCGTGTCTGGGACGAAGTCTCCACAGCTCATGTCAACGAAAGAGACGAATAATATCAGGGATAAAAGGGAATTGAAACTGCAAGAATTATTTCTCTTGTTCCAGTGGTCGAAGAATTTGCTAGAAGTTTCTGGCTATCAGAAACTTCTGCTATATAAGGACAGATGGCGATCAAAAAAGACACAGTTGGTTTTAGAACCGTGGCGAAGAGATTGGAAAAGTGATAACGGGCGAAGTTGTAATTTGGTGATAAATTGAAAGTTGAGAGTAAACAAGAAAAAGTAATTAGTTTGAATTTGTGAATTAAGTAATTGAAAGGAGATAAAGTGATTTGAGAGGAAAGAGACATTGTAAGAAAAGAATTTGCGAAGAATAGTATAGTGTGAACTTGAATTGTTCTATAGAGTAGAAAATAAAGAAATAATTTCACAGAATAATTGTTTTATCTACTCGAGCCGTAGCTCGCATATTACATTGGTGTCAGAAGTGGGATAAAACTTATTCTGTGAATAACTATTTCCGTGGTGTGAAATTGCACAAAAAAAAAAAAAAAAAAAAAAAACGATTTCTGTGTTGAGTTAATTAGTTGCGCAAAATGGGTCGCAAATTGGGAAAACTAACTATAACTCAACTAAAGGCAGAACTCAGTAAGCGGAACCTCGACACAACTGGGGGAAAAGATGCCCTACTGATTCGTCTGGAAGAAGCAGTAACGCAGGAAGGTGAAAATCCGCATGACATAGAGTTTGACGTGGAAGAGGAACCAGCAAGTACAGTAGCCGACCCGGGTATAACAAGTCTGCTCCTGCAACTTAAGTTAGTCATGGACGAACAAAAGAAAGCAATAGAAGATCAAAGTCATAAGCTCGATGACCAAAGGAATTCTCTAGAACTTAAGCTGGACGAACAAAAGAAAGCAATGGACGAACAAAAGAATTCTCTAGAACTTAAGCTGGATGAACAAAAGAAAGCGATGGACGAACAAAAGAAAGCAATGGGCGACCAAAGGAATTCTCTAGAACTTAAGCTGGACGAACAAAAGAAAGCAATGGACGAACAAAAGAATTCTCTAGATGCTCTGGAAAGTAAACTTGATGAGCAAAACAAGAACTTGGAATCCAAATTCGAAGTGATCGAAGAAAAAATCGAGAAGGTCGAGACGCAACTCGAAAAAGTCGAAATTAGATTCGATGAAAATTTTGAGAAACATGAAACTCAGTTCGGGAAGATAGAGACTCAGTTTGAAAAAGTGGATACGCAATTCGAGATAGTAGGAAAGCAAGTCGAAAATCTTGCTAAGGAGCTCAGCAACGTGAAGAGACAGAAAGCACGGGAATATTCCACTGACGGTCTGAGAAGAAAGGAGATGCAGCCTCCTATCTTCGATGGTCAAACATCATGGCCAATTTATAAAAGGCAATTCGAAGCGGCCGCAATGACCAATAGCTGGGACGATGAAGAGAAGTCCATTGCACTCACACTTGCACTGAGGGGTCCAGCTGCGGAGCTCTTGCAGACCATCCCGGAAGATAAACAGCAGAACTACGACTCTCTGGTTCAGGCTATCGAGATGCGGTTTGGGGATGAACACATGCAGCAGGTGTACAGGGTTCAGCTGCGTAGTCGAGTCCAGAAAAGGGGGGAAACGCTCCAACAGTTGCAAGCGGATATAGAGCGACTAGCCCATCTTTCATACCCTAAAGCCGGTGAGGAGCTTATCAACGAAATGGCGGTGGAAGCTTTTATTCAGGCCATAGAGGACAGACAACTGCAAATGGCTGTAAGGATGGCTGAAAAACGAACACTCCCCGAGGCATTGGCATTCGCTTTGTCAATGAAGGCTGCGGACCAAGCATACCAGGGAATACACCGTGTCAGGGAAATGTCCGTCGTGGAATGCTCATGCCAGAGAACAGCCGTCATGGATGAAGACAGAGCTCGCGGAAGTCAAATCCGTTGCTGGAATTGCAACCAAACGGGACACCTACAACGGCAGTGCAGAAGTGCACCTAGACGAGGAAATTGTTCACATTGCGGAAGTAGGAGAAGCAGAGAGGAAGCATCTGGCGGTGATAACATCCATCCTGTCAGTCAGACTTCGCAAAACCAGCAGTCGGGAAATGCGTAAGGACCAACTTCGCGGGGCAGAAGTTGGTTACTGGAATCGAGGCCCCCAGGACCACCATTCAAGTTTCGCAAACCAAACGGGGTAACAAGAGCCTGACAGTGGAGGCACTAATCAACGAGAAGAAGTGCGTAGCCACCATCGACACAGGTGCCACTGCCTCCATTGTAAGAAGAGATATCGTCAAAAGCTCCTGGCTGCACAACACCAACAGCTACTGCCTGAAGACTGCAACAGGGGAAATGGCGAAGGTATTTGGAGAAGTTCGTCTTACGATTACTCTGGCAGGACTGACGTTCTCCCATGCGTTTCTGGTGGCAGATATATGCGACGAGTGCATCATCGGAGTAGACTTCATGAAAGCAAATGAAGTAATCTTGGACATCGGGATGCAAGTACTGAGGTATCGAAATGTGGAGATTCCGATGGTGTACGGAAATGAGAATGCCGTAACTCTCAGGACAGTCATCAGCAAAGACGAAGTTTTGCCGCCGTCTTCAGAGACAATCATTTGGACGAAGCTGGAAGGTGATCTTGGGAGCCACCGATTCTACATAGTAGAACCAGACCCAGAGAAGAATTCTCAAGACTACATCGTGGGAAAGACGTTAGTCGAACCAAAGAACACCATGGTTCCAGTGAGGGTTTTGAACGCAAGACCACACACTGTCAAACTAAGGCGAGGGGAGGTGACTGGAAAATGCACGCCGATTACCGCCGTCGCAACAATATCTGAACGTGATGCTCCAAAACTTCTCCCATCACCTTGGACAGCGGAAGCGAGAGAGACGATTCTCCAGTCCAGTGAGCTGAATCAGGAGCAGCGAACTATGGCAGAGAATCTTATCAATGAGTACGCTGATGTATTTGCCTCACAGGACGGAGAATACGGCCGAACACACCTGGTACAACATCGAATAGACACTGGTGATACTAGACCAATTCGTCAGCCTGCTAGGCGCCTTCCATTGGCAAAGCAGACAGAAGTTGCAGAGATGGTGTCGGCAATGGAGAAAGAAGGTCTGATTGAAAGTTCCAAAAGTCCGTGGGCATCACCGGTTGTACTGGTTAAGAAGAAAGATGGCAGCACGCGGTTCTGCGTGGACTATCGGCAGCTCAATTACGTCACCAAGAAAGACAGCTACCCTCTGCCACGGATTGACGACACGCTAGACACACTATCAGGAGCCCGATGGTTTTCCACTCTCGACTTGAAGAGTGGCTACTGGCAGGTACAGATCCATCCAGAAGACCGGGAGAAAACCGCCTTCACCGCAGGAAATGGGCTATGGCAATTCACGGTAATGCCATTCGGGCTGTGCAATGCTCCGGCGACTTTCGAGCGATTGATGGAATGTGTCCTGCAAGGGTTAACATGGAAAACCTGTTTGGTATACTTGGATGATGTCATCGTCGTAGGAAAAACGTTTGCGCAACACCGAGACAATCTAAGGGATGTGTTTCAAAGGCTTCGAAGTGCCCACCTGAAGCTCAACCCCAAGAAGTGCGCCCTGTTTAGAGCGGAAGTCAAGTACCTGGGACACATAATTTCAGCGAAAGGAGTGAGAACCGATCCGGAGAAGGTCGAAGCGGTGAAAAACTGGCCAGTCCCCAAAGACAAACACCAACTAAGGAGCTTCCTGGGCCTAGCCACCTACTACAGACGGTTCGTGAAGGATTTTGCCGGGATCGCAAAGAACCTGCACCAGTTGACGGAAAAGGGAAAACAATTCAAATGGTCAATTGAGTGCGAGAAGAGCTTCAAGGCACTTAAACAACGGCTATGCGATGCCCCGATACTGGCTTACCCCACTCCCGGGGAAACGTTCGTTGTGGATGCAGATGCTAGTAATGTCGGGGTAGGAGCCGTACTCTCCCAGGTGCATGACGGCCAAGAGAAGGTGGTTGCGTACTTCAGCAAGGTGCTCTCTAAGCCAGAAAGGAACTACTGCGTGACAAGGCGGGAACTTCTAGCTTTGATCTTGGCTACGAAGCATTTTCACAAATACCTCTACGGGAGGAAGTTCGTTCTTCGCACAGACCATGCAGCATTAAAATGGCTATTACAGTTCAAGAGTCCTGAGGGTCAGGTCGCAAGATGGATCGAAAGGCTGCAAATCTACGACTACGAAATACAGCATCGTAAAGGAAAACTCCACTCTAATGCGGATGCACTGTCCCGGAGACCATGCAGAACGGATTGTAAACATTGTGCGCGTCAGGAAGAACGGGAGCTGGTTTCCATCCAAAGAATGAGAGCCGAACCTATCGCCGGCTGGAGCGTAGATGAGATCCGGAACGCTCAGAAGGAAGACCCCGATATCGAGCCGATTCTGGCCTGGAAGGAGAACATGGAGAAACCGGATCATCAGGACATCTCTCACAGAAGCCCGACCTTAAAGGCATATTTTGCGCAGTGGGACTCCCTCCATGTCCAAGAAGGTGTTCTGAGAAGAAAATGGGAATCCTCCGACGGAAAATCGTTTGTAATGCAGCTTGTAGTACCGCGGACGAGGGTCAAGGAGGTGTTACAGGAAATGCATGGCGGGGCGACCGGAGGCCACTTGGGAGTGAATAAGACGCTAGAAAGGGTACGAGAACGTTTTTATTGGTTAAAAGCGAAGGAAGATATCGAAGACTGGTGCAGAAAATGCGACGTGTGTGCAGCTAGCAAGGGTCCGAGAATCAAAACTCGAGGTAAGATGCACCAATACAACGTGGGAGCACCTTTCGAACGAATCGCCATTGACATCGCAGGGCCCTTTCCGGAAACCGACAATGGTAATCGGTATATACTCGTAGTGATGGACTACTTCAGTAAGTGGCCGGAAGCGTTTCCGATCCCTAACCAGGAAGCCAGAACCGTGGCGGAGCAGATCGTCTACAATTGGGTTAGCAGATTCGGTGTGCCCTTGGAATTGCATTCTGACCAAGGGCGGAACTTCGAGTCAAGAATCTTCCAAGAGATGTGTCAACTACTCGGAATCAAAAAGACAAGGACAACCCCGCTTCATCCACAGTCGGACGGTATGGTGGAGCGTTTCAATAGGACTTTGGACGAACATCTCTCGAAGGTCGTAGGTGACTACCAACGGGATTGGGACCGGCAGATTCCCTTGTTTTTGATGGCCTATAGAAGTGCCGTGCATAGCACTACTCGACATACGCCGTTCGAAATCTTATTTGGTGGAATAGCTCGTTTACCCAGTGAGGTGAAATTTGGATCTCCTACCAATGAGCCCAGAAATGAAGAAGAGTACGTGGCGGACCTTAGGGAAAGGCTTAGGGACATACACCAAAGGACCAGAAGCCAGATTAAGATGACGAGCGACCGCATGAAGACCAGGTATGATGCCAAGGCAACAACGTCAGGATTCCAGGAAGGAGATCTGGTGTGGCTGTATAATCCCCATCGCCAAAAGGGGAAATCACCTAAGTTACAGCGGAACTGGGAAGGTCCCTACAGAATAGTAACCCGCATCAACGATGTTGTCTACCGCATCCAGCGAGGACCAAGGGCCAAAATGAAAGTGGTTCATGTGGACCGACTGAGTCGATACAATGGCCGAAATGAGGATGCACTTGTTCGGGACGAACACGTCTAAGAGGGGGGCAGTGTAACATAATAATAACTACGCCCCCTAAAATATGACGCAACAAATTCCGAAGTGACTTCATTCTGGCAGAATTTTGGTTCGTACTGTCCTTTCATTCGAGGTTCGTGTCTGGGACGAAGTCTCCACAGCTCATGTCAACGAAAGAGACGAATAATATCAGGGATAAAAGGGAATTGAAACTGCAAGAATTATTTCTCTTGTTCCAGTGGTCGAAGAATTTGCTAGAAGTTTCTGGCTATCAGAAACTTCTGCTATATAAGGACAGATGGCGATCAAAAAAGACACAGTTGGTTTTAGAACCGTGGCGAAGAGATTGGAAAAGTGATAACGGGCGAAGTTGTAATTTGGTGATAAATTGAAAGTTGAGAGTAAACAAGAAAAAGTAATTAGTTTGAATTTGTGAATTAAGTAATTGAAAGGAGATAAAGTGATTTGAGAGGAAAGAGACATTGTAAGAAAAGAATTTGCGAAGAATAGTATAGTGTGAACTTGAATTGTTCTATAGAGTAGAAAATAAAGAAATAATTTCACAGAATAATTGTTTTATCTACTCGAGCCGTAGCTCGCATATTACAATACATTTGGCATTCACTATTCCCCTTATTTTGAAATGTTTGTATTATTTGTACATTCTTTTTCTTTGTATAACCCCATAATTGAATACCATACTCGTATGTCCAAACGGGTTTTAGTATCTGATTTTATTCTCAATGGACAGTTCTTAGTTATATCCTAACAACCAATAAAGTTTTCTATATCTAATATTTAGGTCTTCTACTTTCTTTTTCACATGCTCCTTCCATTTCAGTTTAGCATCCAGATTCATACCCAGATACTTAGCTGTGTTAGCAAGGAACTATTTGATTATTAATAACCACTGGAATACTCGTTATTTTTTTATTTGTAAAATTGATATGGGTGGCCTTTGACTCATTAAGTTTAATTCGCCATCGCTGCGTCCAATCACATACCTTTAACCACATATCCATCTGTTGATAGAAGAGCAGTCTCATCTGCAAATGTGGCTATCATGGTATCCCTCGCATGTAGTATATCACTCGTATATAATAAATATAGGGTGGGTCCTAGAACTCTTCTCTGTGGAACACCTGCTTGTATTTCTTTAAGTTCTGAATACGCTGAACCATAGCGAACTCTAAAGAATAGATTTGCTATATAAGATTTAAGTATCTCATAGTACTGTTTAGGTAGATCACTATGAAGTTTATACTCTAAAGCCTTATGCCAAACTTTATCAAAGCCTATGCAACGTCTAAGAATATTGCAGAACAAAGCTACGCTAGGTGGAAAAGGTTTGAAAACATTTGAAAGGTGCTGGCAAAAGAGTTTAACCTTTTCTTTCAGATCGCCGATCCATTTCCCATCAGGTGTTTTCAACGGGGGATCATACGCTTGAGGTCTCTTTAAACGTTTAACAGTCTTGCAAAGGCAATAGGCCATGAGCATTTACAAGCATTTACTCGTAGCTAGAGAATCATTTTTGAATTCAGTGATACTTTTTTTAAGTCTGTTATTAAGTCTATTAAATATGGTTTTATCGCCGGGATATCTTGTTTCTCTTATCAAGTATCTCTTTTCAAGTATCAGTTGCTTGATTTCCGTGGAGTATTTCACGAAGTATTATCTTCTGCTGCCGGTTGTACATCGGCAATGAATTGTTCTGTTTCAATATCAATATGTTTTGTTGTGACAAATGGAGATCTAAGGTTATTGAAACCTTCGAGATGTTTTCTGAATTTACACCAGTTTGTTCTTATGTTTGTTAGTCGTGGGTTTTTTATCTGTTGTATTGATAAACCGTTGACTGTTAGGATTACAGGTGTATGATCCGATGACAGATCATCATTGCTTTTAACTTTAACTTCTTTTCTATTAGTACCTTTCGTTATGAAGGTATTTTCGTTGGGTCAGGTGGCCAATTAGTTGGTGATCCAGTCGAAATAAATTCACAGTTAAAATTTCGCCCTGATTTGTAAAGCTTTCTGCCGTTTGTTGTTATTAGTCTTGACCCCCAGTATGTATGTTTTGCATTAAAATCACCACTGATGATGAAGTTGTTGCCTAACATTTGAAAAAAGTCAATTAGATCTTCCTCTGTAGGCGAGTGCTTGGGTGGACAATATATCGCAGCTATTTTAAATTCCTTGCTTTTAGTTTTTATATTTATTGTCGCTACTTGCATTGTTTGTTTTGCTCTTTTTGGCAATTCATAAGGGTCCAAGGCACTTTCACAATTACAGCACTACCTAGAGCGGTAACAAAAATACCCAGGAATTCTAATCTTTGTTTCCTGTTTGAAATGAGTTTCAGAAATCAGGCAAACATCAATATTTTCGTTAGAAAGAAATATCTGAAATTCAGGGATGTGTTGGAGTAAACCATTTGCATTCCACGTTGCGACTTTTAGATTATTTTTAATCACTGATATTTTGTTCATTTCTTCCTGCTTCTTTGCTTAGCAGTTTAATTATTTTATCCTGATTATCCACTCTTTGGATAATAGTAATAAGCATTTCCTTTACCGATATTTCCTCTTTTTTAAGTGTATTTTCCACAGTTTTGGAATACGATTTACTATCTACAGTTGGTATGATTGTCTTAGCAGCAATTGGAACTTTGTCTGGCTTCATGTTTTCAACGTTTACTTGTTGTTTGCTTTTATTATTGGATGGATTGTGTTGGTTGTTTTTAGTAGATTTGTTTTTCCCTTCCATGACAGTTGAAGCGGACAGCTTTTTGTCGGGTGTTTTCCTTCACATTTTGCAATAGCTTTACCTATGCCCGAAAGCTTGGCATCATTTGCATTGGCGTATTGAGTTTGAATTTTTTCGAAGCGGCTCGATCTTAACAACAATACCCATTATTGATTTTACGTTGTATATCTTTTCGACTTCTTCTTGATTATGAAAAAGAGATAATTTTTTGTTTCTGCCCATAATCATCTTGTGTGGTTTCTTTTTTAATTAAGTTTTTATCCTCCAATATCCTAAAGTTTTTATTAGTCAAGTCTTCGATGATATCGTGTTCATCACACGAGAACTGAAGACCTCTGGCTACTACCCTAACTGGTCTAGTAGCTTTATTTTCATATGAGTGCCACTGGAACTTCGTTTTGATCAATTCGTCAGTGATTTTTCAATATGTGTCACTGTCATCGACATTTATTTTCCATAGGATGTGAATTTAAAAAGCCTTTTTCGTTTTTTGTTCGATTACCCTTTTTAACTCACCAAATCTCTCTACTCCCGAGATCATTATTGGTGGTGGTAATGACTGTTTTTTAAAACCAATGGTTATCTTTGCAAGCCTCTTATCACTTTTCTTACCTTGTAAATTTGCTTGATTTTCATCTTGTTTTCTTGCAGATATCTCAGAACTTTCTTCTACCTTGCGTTTTTTCGTAGGCCCTATATTTTGCTTTAGATGACCGTCTGTTTCCAGTGCGAGCTCCTCTTCATCTGTGAGGTATTCTTTTTCTCTATTTTGTTGGGCAGGTTGGGCAGATTTCTTGATTTTCATCTTGTTTTCTTGCAGATATCTCAGAACTTTCTTCTACCTTGCGTTTTTTCGTAGGCCCTATATTTTGCTTTAGATGACGGTCTGTTTCCAGTGCGAGCTCCTCTTCATCTGTGAGGTATTCTTTTTCTCTATTTTGTTGGGCAGGTTGTTAGAGCAGTCCAACAAGGTGACTCTTCTTTCCAGTTCTTTTATTTGGTATTGAAAACTTGCAACTCCTCGTATTACTTCACGATTTTTGCTTGCCTCAAGTTCAGCTTGCCAGTCGTTGTAATAGTTATTCGTTTTTGTTTTCGCTTGTGAATCTGTTTTAGGTTTACTTTCAACTATACTGGTTTCAATTCCAGATTTCTGCTTTGGATTTTAAGAATACTTACAATTATAGCGCTATCTTCGGCCGTAAGGTTTTTTGGCGCTATCGTTTTTGGTGGAGTTCTCGGCGTGAGTGAACTTCTTCTAGAGTTTTGTTTAAGAAGCATCTGGCGTAGGTAATGTAGCATAAAACGGTAGCATCGTGTGGTTAGCGTTATCAGTGTTTTGTGGTTTTGGCTCGTGTCGTAAGTGTGGAGGTTGTGGTTTGTCGTGTGTCAGGCGGCGGCGGGTGGCTGGCTGGCGGTGGGTTATCGGGAATGTTATATAATTGTGAAATAGTTATTTTTGGAGTTGGACCGCGGTTTGGGGGATGGGGAACGGGGTATTGGGATATTGGGTGAGTTGTGAAATTGTTATCTGAAATTGTTTGGAAGTCAAGGTTGTGGTTCGTTTTCGTTTTTAGTGCATTTTTATTTTCGGAATTTATGAACTCTTAACAGCTAGACACAAAAAACGCTTAAAACTAGCTTAACTAACTTAACTATGTTATATACTAACTTAATGGCCCTATGCGGGCGCTCTAAGCTAAACCTAATGCTTAAACTATGTCTTTCGACGTAACATAACTTAAAATATTTATTAAATCTATACTTACAAATATTGAGAAACTAAGAAAAAATTTTTAAGCAAAAACTTAGTATATGAACTGAATTTTTTATCTGTATATAAAACTTATAAACTACCTAAAAACTACTTATTCTAAGGTACGTGATTAAACACGCAAATTTTTTTTTTTCGATATACATATATGTGTACATATACATAGATATATTGTATACCTTCCCATATACATATAGTATTCATACATACATACACATGTATAAGGTTTTTTTTTTTTGTATTTTTCATTTTTTTTTTTTTTTTTTTTTTTTTTTTATTTTAAAGATACTTAAACTGACCTTAAAAACTATGTAAGCCGGCCAGGCTATAAAAGCTATACCGACTTTGCCCCTTCGGAGACTACCCCGAATCAAAAGGAAACGACGAGGGAGTTCCCTCTCCGTCCCCGAGCCACCAGAATTTCTGGTGCTGTCTCACTACATCTGCCATATCACGGCTTGATACCGCTCTACTAAACCGGAGACGCTCCGTGGTGCTGTGCGCGACGTGTCGGTCGTAGTTAAGTCGCCTGTCCGCAGCATTTCGGACAACATGGTAGATTAGCGGCACCGCTACCCTATCCTGTATCAGACCTTCCCTATCTAAATATAGGAACGCCTCTGGGGGGATGAAGCCGTTAAGACGCACACTCTCGTGATACAAATCATTGGGGTAGTATGCCCCGGAGATCAGGTTATTCACCGAGGACATTGCTCTAACAGTGTGCCTTCGAATCATATTGATCAGGAAATTATCCACTCTGTTTATGTTCGCCCTATTATACAGGACCTTATTAGAATAGAATTTTATGTACTGGGACTCTGGTGTTCTGTACAACTGAAGACAAGCCCTAAGGCAAGCCCACTCAAACACCCGAATCCCTTCCATCCAGCTTGCTCCCACGTTGAACCACACGGGACATCCATATACGAGCATGGGCCGAATAAGGGCCATGTAGCAGATTACCTTCACCCTTGCATCGAGTTGGCTGCTATAAAACAGTCTCTTTGTAAGGGCAAAAGCACCTCTGGCTCTGACCAGAGCAGCATCTACATTTTTGTTAAAATATAGATATTGATCTAGCCAGATCCCAAGGTATCTAACCACACTTCGACTCGCTAGTGGTTGCCCGTGCTGTCCCACGATTGAGAACTTTCGCCAATTCTTTCTGGTATCCCTGGAGGCCCCAGATAACGACGTTCTAAACAGGATAGTCTCTGTCTTCTGGAAGTTGATCTTCAGCTTCCAGTCGTCGCAGTATATCCTGATCTTATCGAAATCACGCTGCAAGAGTATTGCAATGACCTCGATCGTTGGTCCTGACCTATACGCGATCAAGTCGTCTGCATACGCAATAGCATGGGGAAGAGATCCTACGAGATCACTCGTGTAAATGTTAAAGAGGATCGGCGAATTAACCGCACCTTGTTGTAGACAGTTTTTGATTTCGAACGTCCCAGCAGAAGTCACATTGCCATTTTTCAAAATGAACTGTCTACTGGTGAGCATATTACAGAGCATGTACAGCAGTGGTTTACTTATGCCCAGCCTGTTCAACTTGTGGAAGAGTCCTTCTAGCCATACGGTATCGAACGCCTTCTCCAAGTCAACCAGGCAGGCACCCGTGCATTGTTTCTTACTTTTGTTCCATTGGATGTCAGATACCAGTTTAGACGCGGCATGTATTGTATCATGCCCCGCCTTAAAACCGAATTGGTTATCCGGAATTATATTACTGTTCTCAGTCCACTTAAGCAGGGCCCTATTGATCACTTTCTCGAATACCTTGCTGATGTTCGGAAGGAGACTTATCGACCGGAGATTTGCGGATTGGAGGAGTCCTTTCCCCTTTTGGGGATGGGTTGTATCACTGCTGTTTTCCAATGCGCTGGATAATGTGCATTATTCAGCGCATTGTTAAACAGAGTGGTGTAAATGTCCACCGCTTCTAGAGGGAGATGTCGAAGCACAATGTTCGACAGTCCGTCAATTCCCACCGATTTCTTCTTTCTCAATGATGCGAAGATCGTTTGGAGTTCTACCTTCGATACGTATGAGGAGTGAACCATTTCATTGGCGACGACATTATTTGCCATGTTATCGTCATTGACCTCGGTAAAACCTATGTTCTCTGATCGCCAGTGCTCTATATCATTTCGAAGGTAGACGTTGTGCACAAGGACTCGACTTTCCAGGTCGTAGTTCGGGCAAATGCTATCATTCACCTTGTACACTTCCTGGAAAGTCGCTCCTATAGCCTCTACTTTCTCCTGGGGATCTTCGGTCATGAAAAAATTGTCATCATCGACAGCGTTCCCGGGATCTATGCCTGCTGTTATTAGTATTTGTTCGTTGTTCGTCGTTCGAGGGATCTTAAGACACGGCAGGTCGTTTTGATTATTCCTCCGAAAATTTTTATTTATTTGCGGGAACATACTCGGGTTGTTGGATTTTACAGCCCGAATTTTGTTGTTCCAATGCAGATTTACAGAGAGTCTGTAATTTTCTCTAATTAACTGTTGGAGATTTTTAATCAACGACTTCAGTGTCCTAACCTCCGAGTTTTGTCTGTCCGTAAACTGTCTGTACAAGGTTTTGAGTCTTGACAGAAGTCTACTTTTTTGTTGGTGTAGTGCGTCGATTGTTGCATTGCGGAATATGTCTGCGTTGTCAGTGTGTTGATAACGAGGTATCGTACTGTCCATCGTTCGTTTGATTGTCTCGTCCATTTGTCTTAGGTACCTGTCGATCTCCTCGTTAGACAGGTTCCTATTGGACGGTGGGTGGAGCGAATTCAAGGAGAGTGCTCTTGTCATAGCTCTGGAGAAGCGTGTCCAACGCATCCTACTGTAGTTGTAGGGGTACGTTTGAACAAACTCGTCCAATTCCGCAATTTCGTTGGGAATTGTAATTTCGGCTCTGTCATACACAAAAGTGTGTAGGCAGTTTCTCGTTTGTTGGTTCGTGTTGGTCAGTTGTAACCGTACATCGAACAGCATAAGATCCAGATAGGAGCCGCTTCTAGGATACGACGGGCTATCTGTAGCTATCAAATCGAGTCTATACTCGATATTGTGTTGACCCCACCAATTGAATAGTAGGTTCCCCCTAGAATTTGGTATGTTATTTCCCCAATCGCTGTGTTTGGCGTTTAAATCTCCGGCAATGAGGAAATAATTCTCCTCCTACTCCAGCCTTAGACATCGAAAAAGTGTCTCGAGCTCTGTAATAAATGACGTAGTTTGAGTAGAACCAGATGCGTAGACCGCGACCATGTACATCCTCTTTCCACTACGGAGAGCAATGCACACGATACATGCTTCCAGCTCCTGGAATCTCCGCACTTCACCGCTGTACACGGCCTTATGTCGCAAGTCTTTGTGAATGAAGATCGCAACACCTCCTCCTTGAGTAGAGTCGGGTCGGTCTCTTCTTATAATATTGTATTTTTTATGGCTCAGTTTGTGTTTCTGGGATAGCTTAGTTTCGCTAACCAAAAGCACATCAGGGCTTTGATCTTCTAACAACTTAAAAAGTACGGTTCTTCGCTCGATCCTTATCAGTGAATTCACATTCACCGCAAGGATCTTTAAGGGTTTCTCCGCCATCGTATCCATTACGACTGGAGGTGCGCTAGGCCCGGCAGAAATGCGTAGATCTGGTCCACCCGTTTCGCCTGCTCTTGTAACTGTCGCTGAAGCTGGTTCATTTGCCCTTGAATAGAGAGCAAAATAGTCAGCAAATCAGGCTGAGCCTCAGGTGCTTTAGGCACTGGGGCCCGTGCGGCAACCTTCAGTTGTTGTTGTACCGTGTTTCTCCGGCTTGACGCCATTTGGGCGTAGGTCCATTGGGGAGGAACGGCTGGTGTTTGACTAGAAACAGGTGGACGCTTGACTTCGATTTTCTGCTGACGAGCCAGGTTTACTTTTTTCATGTACTGGAACTTAGGACAACCCCGATAGTTTGCGGTGTGTCCCGAGTTCCCACATAGTGCACAAGAGAGTTGGCCTTTATCTGCCGCCCCATCCTTACCCAGGGAACATTCCTCTGCTTTGTGGTTCTTTCCACACTTTACGCATCGAGGCTGCATTTCGCAGTTCGACGCGGCGTGCCCGAACCTTTGGCAGCGAACACATTGTAAAATGTTATCGCTCCTCTTTACTTTTTCCCATTTAACAACCTGGTAGTCTATGACATTAATACTCCTTAGACCATCCAATTTGCTGTTGGGAGTTATCTGAACAAGGAAGAACGGTAATTTCCGCTTCTCCCTTTTGGCCTTTGCTGTGGTGAACGGCTTGACTCCCACGAACTCAAGACCGTCGCACTCCTTCTCTTTCAGCATCCTAAGGAGCTCTCCCGGTTCGATAGACGGATCTACCCCCCTCAGTAGCATAGTTTGCAACTTTTCCCCCTTCGGGGTGAAGGAGAAGAACTCCGTCGTCATTTCCTTTAATAAATCTTTTATTTTTTTTGTACTGCTCCACTGTATTACAGTGGATAGTATGCCTATCTTCATTAATGCGTTTAATAAAAAAGTTGTTGCCTATGGCCGACTTACATAGCTCAATGGTGTCTTTTAAATCCATCTTGAAGGTGTTGATAGGTGGCACCTTCTCCTTTGCACTCCTCTGCTGCTGATGTTGTTGTTGTTGCTGGTCTTTCTGTTGATGTTGTTGTTGCTGCTGATTCTGTTTTTGTTGTTGTTGTTGACGCTGCTGCTTAGCTGGCAACTGTTTTTGTTGTGGCTGCTTTGTTGGCAGCTGTTGATGTTGTTGTTGCTGCTTTGCTGGCAGCTGGTTTTGTTGCTGTCGTTTTGCAGGCAGTTGTTGTTGCTGCTGCATATCAGGCAGCTGTTTTTGTTGTTGAATTTTTTTTTGTGACTGGCTATCTTCTGCTCTTCTGGCTGTTTGTTTAGCCTTTATGGTCAGCACCCTCTGCTGGAGCTGCCGTATGCTATCATCTATCCATCTCTTCGTCCTCATCCTCGGACTCGGAGGCAGCTAATGTGGCGAAGCTATTGCTACCACCTATGTAGCAATTTTCTCCACCGTCCGAGACGAATGTACGCTCTTTTGCTGCTGCTGTTGTTGTTGACGGCGCCCCCACCCTCACTTCTCCCGGCAGCTTTTCAGTCGAAGCTGATAGGGAGAGGCGCTTGCCTTCGTAGGGAGTCAGCCTCTGCTTCCTCCTCCTCTTTACCGTGGTTCCACTTTCGACAATTGCCAAGTGGCTTTCACTGTCATCGGCCGATGTTTTTGTGTCCACTACTCCCGCTATGGGAAGCAGGAACCGTTCTTTTTTTCTCATTACCGCACTTGTTATTGTTTATGTTAATTTTTTTTACTTTAAAATAAAATAAAATAAAATACAAAAAAAAAAGAACTTTTGTTCCGGTGGGAATTGAACCCGAACAACTCAGGTCACTGGACGCTAACACCAGCTCTGCGCTACCGCGACACTTGATGCACCACTGTCTATTTATGTTTAAAATCACAAGGAGAAGCCGAAACACGTGCGATCTCTACTAAGGTCTGTGAACGACTGAGTCAAGGTTGTGGTGGATTTGTTGAGAGTGAATCAAGGCCGGGGGGATTTGTATATATTTTATATGAACAGTTGGGGTAGGTTAATTGTCGGGGGATCGGGGAACGGGATTGATGTTCTTATTCAGAGTGATCATATCTTTTACAGATAGAGTTCGATGAAGACAAGGAAATACAAATTCGATGTTTTTCATAGTGATTTTGAAAGAAAATCCTTGATGATAAAATGTATCGTGAATATGAATCTGAAAGAATTTTAAGCAAGACCGTTCTGCACATTCTTGATAGGGTATCGTTTTTTCCACAAAAAATGCTCCAGCGAAATAGCCAGTTGCATTAACCCCCTTCAAAATTTCACCCGCAATACGCGACATGTTTCGAATGCACATCAGTTTTCCCTAAAGCCTAATTTCGGTCGTACTGTTAAATATAGGGATTCGTTTATAAGCCGAACGACACGAATGTGGAAGCTCTGTATATCCCCATCACTACACCTTCAAACATTTAAAGCCAACGTGCATAACCTCTTCCCTTGTCCTTAAAAGCCCGTGCCCTGTAACAGTATAAAGGTATTCATATTGAGAAAATTGAGCATGTGACTAAATTTGATACAGAATATAATTCTAATTATGAATTGTTAGACATGAGAAAAGCAAAACAAACATATCACATGAATATATTTTAAGAGAATATTTTTCAATAAAACAAAATATCTTTTTTCTTAAATAATAATTGTGTTTTTATTTATTCTTCAATATTAAATTCAACAATGTATCCGTCAACTACATTTATAATTCTACATTTTATTATTTCATTAATAAAAGCTCTTTATATTCTATTTTTATAATTAACCCATTTCAATATACCTTTTGTATTATAATATTATTAGACAATAGCATAAGATGGCCTACACAAAATGTTTCAATAACAATGCATTCTACAATTGAACCTTTTCCTATTTCCATACTACTTTCGTTCATAACAACTGTGTTTTATTTATCTACGAATTGTGATGAGATGAAAACCCAACTATTTAACAAATACTTGTTCGCCTTTTGTTTTCAGCAATTTGCCCACAAGGAATGTATCAGGAAATTTAGTTTTTTGTAATTCCTCTACGTCAAAGCTGCCGCTGATTTGTTGACCTTGAAAGTCTTCCAGCAGATATGTAACCAGATTTGTTAGGTTTACTTTCCTTATCGTGCATATTTTCGTTGTCCAATTGGGTGTGTAGCCTTTCTCAAAAGCGTGTTTAAACTTGCTTATTCGAACAGTGTTGACAACTTTAAATTTTCCCTTAGTGATGATTTTTATTCGTGAACGGTTGATAATAGTTCCTTAGCATTTTTTTTATCATCACATTAACTGGTCACATTTTTATTGTTCTATGCTTAGAGTGATTATAAGCATTCCCCAAGTCATTTAAAATGGATAGCCATTTGTAGTTACCATTAAAGCTGAATTCTTTCCACATTTTCTCCCTAAGGGTTCGATTGAGGCGTTCAACAATTAATACTTTTATATTACTATATGTTGAATAATGATTAATATTATGCGTCTTCATTAAATCCTGAAAGATTTTATTGAAAAACTCTTTGCCATCATCGATTTGTAGATTTTTTGGTGTTCTACGGGAACTGACAAAAATTGATTTTATAGCTCCTGTAGCAGATGACGACAATGAAAAATAAGATTTCAGAGGAACTGCCCACGCATACTTTGAAAAAGTATCGACCACTGCCATTATGTAGTTATACCCATTGTTCTGTTTACTGTAAGGTATCATTTCTACCAAGCCTGCTTGCCACAAGTCATCAAACCCCTTAATTACAACTCGACGTCTGATGAAATTTCTTCGTTTCCTTAGAAAAGTAATACATCCTATAATCTCCTGGTAATGCTCCACTAGTAGAGTGTATTGGTTCGTTTTTAAGAACTGTAAAATCTCATCGAAAATCAAAAAAGTATTTATGTTAGACATTGTTTCTGATGAACTTCCAATTGCGTACTGATAGCTTTTCATAATCAATTTTTAAATTGGTGGAAACTTCATATTTTTCTTTTCTACTGTACTGGGATTACTTTTATTATATTCATTGTACTTTTTGAGGATATCAAGAAAGTAGTTCTTAAATTTATCCAACAAATCGAGTGTATTCAAGTTTTGTTGATCAATGTTGACCTCAATGTTTTGTTGTTTTTTTTTCTAATTTCTCATCGATGGCAAGAAGACAATTTTTTAATACTTCATTCGTTTGATTATCGACATAGCTTTTTTTTGTTACGTCATCTACGTTCCTTAATGTTTTTCAAAGCTTTATGCTCACCATCAAAATATCCATTCAGATGCAGTTTTAAGCTTCTCGTAGTTTCATTATTTATGGTCTCCATGAGTGCATTAAAATTACTATCAACATACTGTCGAAGAATAAATATTGATTTATCTTGAAAGTCAATATTATCATCAATATATTCCTTGTTGGCCGCCTGGTGTAGCTTAGTGGGTTTCTCAACATTACGATTATCTATGCATTTTCCTTCAATATTAAAATTAACATTAGGTAGCAATTTGAATCCTTCACCGGGAGGTCCTTGAGGACTATTGGTCTATAAAATCGGTTGGAGCTTCTTCCAAACTTATCGACACTCATTCTGCTAAATAACTTTGTGCTTGCTAAGAACTTTCATAATTCTTCCAGTGTTGAGGAGTGTATATTTTTTCGGTAAGGCTTTCTTAGTTTTTATAAGATCTTTAAGTAAATTTTCATCGACGTCCATATTTGAAAAGACAGGGTGTCAAACAGGGGCGGTTTCAAACAGGGCGGTTTCGAACCGGATGTAATCATATGAATATTTATTTAATGACTGAACAGCTTTATAAAGCAACAAATAATTAATTAAATGATTTTCTGTAACGTATTTTCTCTATATTGCTATCTTTATCGATAACCAAGAATCCATACGCATCTTTCCAGCATTTGGAACACAGCTCCCTGAATTGATTAAAGATCATATCTGAATTTATGTGATCATTGTATACATGTTTAAGATTAAGTTCATCTTGTTTAAAAAGAATTATATTGTCTCGAATCAAATGTTTTGGTATGTGAAACTAACCACTCCATTATGTCGACCCATACAGAAATAATCCCTGATGTTATTTTGTTTATCACAAGCTATATCATCAAATATAAATACTAAATTTCGATTCGCTTCAGAAGGTGACATAATTTCACAATTACTTAAAAATTCACTGTACCCGATTCCACTGATGGATTTTATTAGCTTTCTCAAGTATGTGTACTTTGATTGATGTAGAGACTTTGAGTATATGCAAAGATTTTAAAATTTTAAACTATTTGGATCGAGAAGAATGCTTAATATGACATTTGTTTTTCCACAGTTTGACGGACCCACAATTATACCTCGAATACTATTTGGAAATAATGACCCATGTTTCTTTTTTTCGTTATTTTTTTTTTTATCAAAATTCTTAACTTTAATAATATCCGGTTGCTTTATAAACCCCATTTTACTGAATGAACCAAATCAATACTCGTATAAAACATAATGTTTTATAGATAATCAACTCAGAATTGTTCAATGCGCAAAATGCGAAAGTGATAAAATGATAGATTATTGAGTGAATCACATCAGTTGCAAACATTCATTCCAGAGATACGGAAATTCCTTAATTAATAAATTACTTCGTATAATTTTTGTGATCCCGGAACTACGCTAAAAGAACGGCTCTCAAGAGGAGATCGAGGAATTAATAAAAACTTGAGCGATAGACATATTGCAGACAAAATTTTAACCGAAAAGGCTTGACAAAGAGTAAAAGCCAAAGATTCATCAGTATCAGAAAAAGTAAATAGTCTATTGATTACGAATATTATAAAGGTTAAAACTAAGCTTGGATGGGTATGCAAAATATCAAAACTGGAAAACAAAAAAGTCGTCATCGTCATCGTAATCCTTCAAAGTGTAAAAAAGTTAATTTATTTAAAGAGTAACTGCCTGGAGGCAAAAATTGCTATAAGGAAACCGATAAGCGAGGAACCCTCCGAAATTGTAGGAGCTGCCATTAAGGCAGCTAAAAATGTTCTATACTATAACTTATTATAGTGAAAAACATAACACTATAACTTATTATAGTGGAGACAGACTGCTGGTATTGATACCATGTTACGAATACCCTAATATAGTGAATACTACAACCCCTGGCAGACTGCATTTCGTAGTGTTCGATGCCTTTGGCGTTAAGTAGTATACAGTCTGTCTCCACTATAATAAGTTAGAGTGGAGACAGACTGCTGGTATTGATACCATGGTATTGATACCATGGTATAGTGAATACTACAACCCCTGACAGACTGCATTTCGTAGTATTCGATGACTTTGGCGTTAAGTAGTATACTTTGACGTTTGTGTTGTCTGTCATAACAAATAAAAATAGAAAATTCAAGACAGGATGAATAAAAATGATTTACTTTTGTGCCAAATGATGAATAATAAGAAAATTAAAATACTTGAAAGCAAAAGTGCATACCTAAGAATTGTCAAAGAAGCTACGAAGAGTAGCCAATAGAGAGAAATTGGCGCTGCAATCAGTAAGATGGTGATATACCAGCAAAAAATTTCGAATCTCAATACCAGGTATATTTCATGGTATACTAGCTTTTTACGTAGTATTGCAGTGACAGACATGTGGTATAGAACGTAGTATTGCTATACCATGGTATCAATACCGGCAGTCTGTCTCCCACATTAGATGATGAACGCGGACCGGGGACTCATTGGGTAGCATACACTAAGAAGATCAATAACATTACATACCTTCACAGTTTTGGTAATTTAAAGCCTCCTATTGAAGTTGTGAGATAAATTCAGATTATGTGTGTGGTTTAATTGATTTTTAAACTTATAATTCTATACCTAATGTAGATAATGTAAATAATTTACTACATTTCAGTGAGGATGTGATTGCACTTCCTATCGGTTCATATGAGAATAAAGATACTAATAACTTTATTCAAGAGATTCTGGTGCCATGAAATAAAGTCTTATGCAAAAAGGTCCAAAAAGTAATTTTGGACTTTATTGCACTTTTGAAATTGCAATATAAACGAGTTTTGGACTTTATTTCATTTTTGAAAGTGCAGCTATTTAAAAGAAAAAGACGAATAGAATAAAACAGAAAATATTTTCCACTGATAATGGTCTTATTTACTTGTATTTTTTTTCATATAATTTTTGTTATAATAAATACTCAGTCCATATTTTGAAAAGGAAATCAGACATTTTTCAAGTTCTGTTAGTTAAAAATAGATTAGTTTTCAAATTTATTATTTTTTTTTAATGTAAATTTGTGAAAAAAAGGGTGCAGTTCCGAACTTTACATACAAAAAACCTCGCACCCACTCCAACAGTGACCCCAAGCAGGGGGGTTGCAGGGGGCAGCATGCCCCCGTACATATTCTACTGTTTATGCATTGTGGATAGTAAATTCTTTCAATTCTCCCTCTATACTTGTAGTTTGGATTTTATTTCCACTTCGATTTGGACTTTATTGCACTTTCAAAAATGAAATAAAATCCAAAACTCGTTTTGGACTTTATTGCAATTTCAATTGGTTCGATTTTAGGATTCAGCAAGAAAAAATTATCTGCAAATGAAACACTCGAATCAGATCTCTATGTTGATATCAATAGAGTGAACATTGTTCGAATTGATTGCAATTTAATCGATGGAACATTTGTCAATAATCATCCGGCACATACGAGTATATTACATGAATTTTCTGTGAAGGTTAGGCCAGGGTATAAAATAATTGAAGTACCACGGAATGCCATCTACTCGTATTTAACCGTGAACGTTAAGAGGATAAGTTCTATAACTATAAATCTCTTTGATCAAGACGGAAATCTTATAAATTTCAGAGGTGAAACCATACCGTTCCATTACATCTCAAACCTCAATAATGATAATATATGATAGTTCTTCTTCCTACTACCCACACTATTTCTATAAAAGAATGCAAAGTACTATCAATCCTCAATATACTACCGTCAACTGGTGGGAGAACATCACAACAACTTACTATAGAAAATCAACAATTTCTATTATCGAT
Source organism: Pocota personata (assembly GCA_963082735.1). NCBI lineage: Eukaryota > Metazoa > Arthropoda > Insecta > Diptera > Syrphidae > Pocota > Pocota personata. The sequence continues at coordinate 27,831,750 of OY720432.1, forward strand.
GAGATACAAATTGAAAAATTAAATTGAAAAAATAAAAAGAAGAACCAAAGTTTGAGGAGAGTATCTCAAAACAGGAATATCATACTTATTCACCATATCTAAATAATTTCCATAAAAATGACAACATTCAAATTTGCGTCCCACATCAAAATCTTAATATTTTGCCTTCAGAAAGTTACATATATACTGAAGGACTATATCGAAAATTGACGGATCGGCAGTTCAAAAAACAAAACTAATAAATAATGGAATAGCTTCTTTGTTAGACGAAATTCGTTATGAATTAAATGGCGTCGAAATTGATAGCAATCGAAATAAAGGGTGGTTAAGTTTTAAGGGCCGATGTGGATTTTGAATAAAACACAAATTATTTAGGAAATTACTGTCATTTCTTTTTATTATGATAATATTGGTATGATTCAATTATGTATGGAACAAAATATCGGCCAAATGGCCGCCGCAACCTCGGCGGCACACCTCCATCCGATGGTCCAAATTTTCGATGACGCTGAGGCATAATTGAGGTTCTATGCCGTCAATGTGCCGAATTATCTCATCCTTTAGCTCTTGAATTGTTGCTGGCTTATCGACGTACACCTTTTCTTTCAAATAACCCCAAAGAAAGAAGTCCAACGGTGTCAAATCACATGATCTTGGCGGCCAATTGACATCGCCACCACGTGAGATAACACGGCCATTGAATTTGTAGCGCAAAAGAGCCATGTTTCGTTAATTGTGTGGCAAGTGGGACCATCCATATCTTCCAATACGGGCCATAAAAAGTTCGTTATCATCTCACGATAGCGAACACCATTCACAGTAACTGCCTGACCGGCCTCATTTTGGAAAAAATCAGGCCCGATGATGCCGCCAGCCCATAAACCGCACCAAACAGTCACTCTTTGTGGGTGCATTGGTTTTTCGACAATCACTCTTGGATTATCATTCGCCCAAATGCGGCAATTCTGCTTATTGACGAATCCACTGAGGTGAAAATGTGCCACATCACTGAAGATGATTTTTTTCGAAATTTGATCATCCACTGTTGCCATTTCTTGCCACCATTGTGACCATTGACGACGCTTGAAATGGTCAAGAGGCTTTAGTTCTTGAGTCAATTGCACCTTGTAAGCGCGCAAATGCAAGTCTTTATGCACAATGTTCATTAACGACTAGCGTGAGAGGTGCAATTGTTGGGCACGACGACGAGTTGAGGTGGACGGCTCTTCAGCCACACTATCGCGAACAGCAGCAATATTTTCTGCAGTATGAGCTGACGAGCATGCACTGGTGTTTTCACATCTCCTACAGACCCGGTTTGCACAAATTTTTGGACGATTTTTCACATAATAAGCCTGAATAACTTTAACGCGTTGCTCGATTGTGTATCTTTCCATGGTTCAAATTGAGTTAGTCTGAAATTGAGAAATGTCAAATGAAATGCAGAAAAAAGCTTGACGTTTAGGTGTGGTTCACATTCAACATCGGCCCTTAAAATTTAATCACCCTTTATAATAATAATAATAATGTAATTCTTTATTCTCATTTTACAGTCTTTATGAAGGTACATTTTTGTACTAAACTTAATTCACAAAGTAAGCAGAGAATAGTTAGTGGCATTTGTATTTCATGAAAAAATAGCGGTAATGCCACTTCAAAGTAAATATTTCATTGTGGGGTGAGCAAATTTAATAAAAAAAAAAATTAAAAACAATTAAAGAGTAATTAAAAGTAAAACCGAAGAAATAAGCAAAAATATAATCATTAATAGCAAAAAAAAAAAAACAATAAAATCTAAACAACATGATGCAGTAAAACTTCAATTTCATTATGTTCGTAACCGAGAAACCAAAACTTAACTTTTTCAAAAAAGACTTACTATAGAAAATCAACAATTTCTATTATCGATGAGATACAAATTGAAAAATTAAATTGAAAAAATAAAAAGAAGAACCAAAGTTTGAGGAGAGTATCTCAAAACAGGAATATCATACTTATTCACCATATCTAAATAATTTCCATAAAAATGACAACATTCAAATTTGCGTCCCACATCAAAATCTTAATATTTTGCCTTCAGAAAGTTACATATATACTGAAGGACTATATCGAAAATTGACGGATCGGCAGTTCAAAAAACAAAACTAATAAATAATGGAATAGCTTCTTTGTTAGACGAAATTCGTTATGAATTAAATGGCGTCGAAATTGATAGCAATCGAAATAAAGGGTGGTTAAGTTTTAAGGGCCGATGTGGATTTTGAATAAAACACAAATTATTTAGGAAATTACTGTCATTTCTTTTTATTATGATAATATTGGTATGATTCAATTATGTATGGAACAAAATATCGGCCAAATGGCCGCCGCAACCTCGGCGGCACACCTCCATCCGATGGTCCAAATTTTCGATGACGCTGAGGCATAATTGAGGTTCTATGCCGTCAATGTGCCGAATTATCTCATCCTTTAGCTCTTGAATTGTTGCTGTCTTATCGACGTACACCTTTTCTTTCAAATAACCCCAAAGAAAGAAGTCCAACGGTGTCAAATCACATGATCTTGGCGGCCAATTGACATCGCCACCACGTGAGATAACACGGCCATTGAATTTGTAGCGCAAAAGAGCCATGTTTCGTTAATTGTGTGGCAAGTGGGACCATCCATATCTTCCAATACGGGCCATAAAAAGTTCGTTATCATCTCACGATAGCGAACACCATTCACAGTAACTGCCTGACCGGCCTCATTTTGGAAAAAATCAGGCCCGATGATGCCGCCAGCCCATAAACCGCACCAAACAGTCACTCTTTGTGGGTGCATTGGTTTTTCGACAATCACTCTTGGATTATCATTCGCCCAAATGCGGCAATTCTGCTTATTGACGAATCCACTGAGGTGAAAATGTGCCACATCACTGAAGATGATTTTTTTCGAAATTTGATCATCCACTGTTGCCATTTCTTGCCACCATTGTGACCATTGACGACGCTTGAAATGGTCAAGAGGCTTTAGTTCTTGAGTCAATTGCACCTTGTAAGCGCGCAAATGCAAGTCTTTATGCACAATGTTCATTAACGACTAGCGTGAGAGGTGCAATTGTTGGGCACGACGACGAGTTGAGGTGGACGGCTCTTCAGCCACACTATCGCGAACAGCAGCAATATTTTCTGCAGTATGAGCTGACGAGCATGCACTGGTGTTTTCACATCTCCTACAGACCCGGTTTGCACAAATTTTTGGACGATTTTTCACATAATAAGCCTGAATAACTTTAACGCGTTGCTCGATTGTGTATCTTTCCATGGTTCAAATTGAGTTAGTCTGAAATTGAGAAATGTCAAATGAAATGCAGAAAAAAGCTTGACGTTTAGGTGTGGTTCACATTCAACATCGGCCCTTAAAATTTAATCACCCTTTATAATAATAATAATAATGTAATTCTTTATTCTCATTTTACAGTCTTTATGAAGGTACATTTTTGTACTAAACTTAATTCACAAAGTAAGCAGAGAATAGTTAGTGGCATTTGTATTTCATGAAAAAATAGCGGTAATGCCACTTCAAAGTAAATATTTCATTGTGGGGTGAGCAAATTTAATAAAAAAAAAAAATTAAAAACAATTAAAGAGTAATTAAAAGTAAAACCGAAGAAATAAGCAAAAATATAATCATTAATAGCAAAAAAAAAAAAACAATAAAATCTAAACAACATGATGCAGTAAAACTTCAATTTCATTATGTTCGTAACCGAGAAACCAAAACTTAACTTTTTCAAAAAAGAGGGCAAAGATGTTATGATTCGTATATCAGCAGGGAGTTTGTTAAACAATTTGCGGGAGATAATAGAGTATGAATTTCTGAAGCTTGTAGTGCGAAAGGAAGGGATTGGGACATAAGACTGGGAATCGCTTCGTAAAATATATAAATCAGATATTGGACTCTGCAAGTACCCGCCTCTCATAAAGAAAAACCTAAGTACCTTGTAATAAAATAGACGTCTCACTGGAAGTGTTTTTGTAAGTCTAAATAGATCCATGGAATGAGCAAATCGGGTAGAGTTACAAACTTTTCTTATTGCATATTTTTGTAACACAATTAGCTGCTGAAGTTTATTCAGGTATGCGCCCCCCAACAGCTTTTTCCATACTGCAATTTAGAATGAAAAATCCCGTAGTATATTCTTTTTAAACTATTATTAGAGCAAAACATTCTAAGGCGATAAAAACAACGAATGGTAGAAAGAAGATATTGCTTTAGACCTAAAATATGCTCGGACCAACACAAATTTCGGTCAATTATAATGCCTAGGTATTTGAAGTTTTCAACATTTTCAATTTTAAAGCAATTAACGTTACAAGCAACGTTCGCATCAAGAGAGTCCTTCGAATTAAGAACAGAAAACAAGTTATATTTTACGCGATTTGATGCATGGAATGTAACATCAATATCAGGGGTCATTTCTGAACTAAGGCTAAAAAACATAAATTTAGTTTTGTTACTAACCAATAGTTTATGTTGAGCAAACCAAATTCTTAGTAAATGAACGTCGTGATTTATATCAGCTAGTAGGTTCAAGGGGCTAACTGATCTATAAGCGATTCCTAAATCATCTGCAAAGGCCGTAACTTCTCCAGCGAATGGTTGTTCAAAAATAGAATTGATGTAGATTAAAAACAAAATAGGACCAAGAACAGACCCTTGGGGAACGCCAAGTTTAATAGTTTTAGGGTTACTAAGACTGGTACCTATTTTGACCTTCTGTTTTCTGTCCCTTAGATAAGAAGTAAACCAATCATAGACACAACCACGGAAGCCCACATTATACAATTTGTTCAAAAGAATGCTGTGATCAACCATGTCAAAGGCTTTGGTTATATCTACAAAAAGTCCACTGCAGAATCTTTTATCATCTAATCCTTTGTGTATAAATGAGCAAAATTCCAAGAGAGCATCCTCAGTAGAAAGGCCTGTTCTAAATCCAAATTGGCTCGAACTAAAAAAGTTTTTATTTTTGAGATATTTCAAAACCCTACACTTAACTATTTTTTCAAATGTTTTCGAAATAGAAGGTAACAACGATACCTGCATTCCTGCTACCCTTTTTAAAAAAGGGTTTAACATTAGCACATTTCAGTTCTTCAGGAAAATTCCCATTGATAGTACTCAAATTAAAAATATGTTTTAAAATATCAACTACGTTAAGTGCAATTTTTTTTTAGCACAAGGTTAGAGATACCATCATTACCACATGAATTCGAGTTGTTTGCAGAGTTTATAGTTTTTAATAACTCAAGACTAGAAATTGGTTCATAATAAAAGCTGTTGCTATGAAGAACACCATCCACAGGATCATATCTATGCTCAGCATAATAATTATTATAAAAATCATTCGGAAATGACATTTGCCCGACTGAAGCAAAAAATTCATTGAATTCATTTGCAACTGCTGTAGGATCCGAAATAACTACACTGCCGCTGCTTAATGTAATGAAAGTATCTTGTTTACTATTACCTCGATTAATAATACTGTTAACCACTTAACATTCTTTTTTAAGATTTCCTTGAGAAATTCTTATTTGGTTTTGGTAGTAATTCTCCCTACACATACGGATTTCCTTGTTAATTTGATGACACAAGCGTTTATAACGATTATTTAAACAAGAATGTAGTGGATGTTTACTGCATTTCTTCCGCAGTTTATGTTTCTGTTTGATTTTATTAAGGAGGGATAAGTTAATCCAGGGCTTAAGCCTTATTTCTGATTTTCTCAGTACAGCGACATAGCTGGAAGCAGCTATGGAGTTTTTTTAAAATATTAATAAATAAATCATAAGCCTTAGAAACACTTTCTTCAGCACCTCATCCCAATTATAATAGCGTAAAATACTCTTTAGGTGATCAAAGTTAATTTTAGTTACTCTAGACAAAGGCTGTTCATTATCATTTTTCTTTCTTTCCAAGATAGGAAGGAAAATACCTTTCATACAGTGATCAGAAACGTTAAGGTCAAGATTAGCAGCATCACATTGATTTGACTGAATTTTTGAGAAACGACCAAATACGTGATCAAGACAGGTACCAGCAGTTGGTCTTGTGAACTCATTTACAAAAGAGGTTAATCCATGCTCAGCGATAAGTGCTAGGTACAAATCTAATGAAGGGCATGAGTTTAACAAGTCCAGATTAAAGTCACCTAATATTACAAGAAACACGTTAAACGACAGTGAATTAAATCTATATACACAAACAAAGGTAAATGATTCATTGCACATGAAACAAGAGATTTTTATGACGTCAGCACTCGACAAACTATAACGCTTTATATCACATTCATCATACAAATCTTTCACAAAAGCACACACTCCACCTGCAGAATACGAATTATTGGTATTTGCGTAAAAATTATAGCCAGGAATACAGTAATCGTTGATCTCATAAGAATAAATCCAAATCTCGGATACAAAAACAATTTCAGGCAATTTTTCAAGGGCTTCAAGATTGCTAACTAATAAATCAAAATTTTTCCGCAGACTTCTAACATTTTGATGTATTACAAAAACAGATTCCTTATTTGAAACTTCATCAAAAATGCTATCATTACAACTAGTTACGAAACTTGAGGCAAGGCAGTTGTTTACAAGATCAAAGCTTTCGTTCATATTAAAAATTATTATATTAAATTATTAAATAATTAATTTTTAATTAAAGATAAATTACCAAATGATCTTATAGCAACAACCTTTCCTCCATCAACTTTCCTTAACAAATTTTGAGCATTACTGTACCATAAATACTTATATTTATTTTCTACCTTTAACTTTTTAGCTGCCATAAATAGACTACTCGTATATTTCGTGAAGCAATTGTTGATATATATTGTAATGTGCGAGCTACGGCTCGAGTAGATAAAACAATATTCTGTGAAATTATTTCTTTATTTTCTAGTCTATAGAACAATTCAGGTTCACACTATACTATTCTTCGCAATTCTTTTCTTACAAGGTCTCTGTCCTCTCAAATCACTTTATCTCCTTTCTATTACTTAATTCACAAATCCAAACTAATTACTTCTTCTTGTTAAATCTCAACTTTCAATTTATCACAAAATTACAACTTCGCCCATTATCACTTTTCTAATCTCTTCGCCACAGTTTAGAAACTACTGCCCCCTTTTTCATCGCCATCTGACCTTATATAGCAGAAGTTTCTGATAGCCAGAAACTTCTAGCAAATTCTTCGACCACTGGAACAAGAGAAATTCCAAGATGACAATCATTCTTGCAGTTATAATTCCCTCTCATCCGTGATATTATCCGTCTCTTTCGTAGACATGAACTGTGGAAACAGCAGACACGAACCTCGAATGAAAGGACAGTTCGGACCAAAATTCTGCCAGAATGAAAAGTCACTTCGGAATTTGTTGCATCATACTTTTAGGGAGCGTAGTTATTATTATGCTACACTGCCCCCCTCTTAGACGTATTCGTCCCGAACAAGTGCATCCTCATTTCGGCCATTGTATTGACTCAGTCGGTCCACATGAACCACTTTCATTTTGGCCCTCGGTCCTCACTGGATGCGGTAGACAACATCGTTGATGCGGGTTACTATTCTGTAGGGACCTTCCCAGTTCCGCTGTAATTTAGGTGATTTCCCCTTTTGGCGATGGGGATTATACAGCCACACCAGATCTCCTTCCTGGAATCCTGACGTTGTTGCCTTGGTATCATACCTGGTCTCCATGCGGTCGCTCGTTATCTTAATCTGGCTTCTGGTCCTTTGGTGTATATCCCTAAGCCTTTCCCTAAGGTCCGCCACGTACTCTTCTTCATTTCTGGGCTCATTGGTAGGAGATCCAAATTTCACCTCACTGGGTAAACGAGCTATTCCACCAAATAAGATTTCGAACGGCGTATGTCGAGTAGTGCTATGCACAGCACTTCTGTAGACCATCAAAAACAAGGGAATCTGCCGGTCCCAATCCCGTTGGTAGTCACCTACGACCTTCGAGAGATGTTCGTCCAAAGTCCTATTGAAACGCTCCACCATACCGTCCGACTGTGGATGAAGAGCGGTTGTCCTTGTCTTTTTGATTCCGAGTAGTTGACACATCTCTTGGAAGATTCTTGACTCGAAGTTCCGCCCTTGGTCAGAATGCAATTCCAAGGGCACACCGAATCTGCTAACCCAATTGTAGACGATCTGCTCCGCCACGGTTCTGGCTTCCTGGTTAGGGATCGGAAACGCTTCCGGCCACTTACTGAAGTAGTCCATTACTACGAGTATATACCGATTACCATTGTCGGTTTCCGGAAAAGGCCCTGCGATGTCAATGGCGATTCGTTCGAAAGGTGCTCCCACGTTGTATTGGTGCATCTTACCTCGAATTTTGATTCTCGGACCCTTGCTAGCTGCACACACGTCGCAGTTTCTGCACCAGTCTTCGATATCTTCCTTCGCTTTTAACCAATAAAAACGTTCTCGTACCTTTTCTAGCGTCTTATTCACTCCCAAGTGGCCTCCGTTCGCCCCGCCATGCATTTCCTGTAACACCTGCTTGACCCTCGTCCGCAGTACGACAAGCTGCATTACAAACGACTTTCCGTCGGAGGATTCCCATTTTCTTCTCAGAACACCTTCTTGGACATGGAGGGAGTCCCACTGTGCAAAATATGCCTTTAAGGTCGGGCTTCTGTGAGAGATGTCCTGATGATCCGGTTTCTCCATGTTCTCCTTCCAGGCCAGAATCGGCTCGATATCCGGGTCTTCCTTCTGAGCGCTCCGGATCTCATCTACGCTCCAGCCGGCGATAGGTTCGGCTCTCATTCTTTGGATGGAAACCAGCTCCCGTTCTTCCTGACGCGCACAATGTTTACAATCCCTTCTGCATGGTCTCCGGGACAGTGCATCCGCATTAGAGTGGAACCTTCCTTTACGATGCTGTATTTCGTAGTCGTAGATTTGCAGCCTTTCGATCCATCTTGCGACCTGACCCACAGGACTCTTGAACTGTAATAGCCATTTTAAGGCTGCATGGTCTGTGCGAAGAACGAACTTCCTCCCATAGAGGTATTTGGGAGAATGCTTCGTAGCCAAGATCAAAGCTAGAAGTTCCCGCCTTGTCACGCAGTAGTTCCTTTCTGGCTTAGAGAGCACCTTGCTGAAGTACGCAAACACCTTCTCTTGGCCATCATGCACCTGGGAGAGTACGGCTCCTACCCCGACATTACTAGCATCTGCATCCACAATGAACGTTTCCCCGGGAGTGGGGTAAGCTAGTATCGGGGCATCGCATAGCCGTTGTTTAAGTGCCTTGAAGCTCTTCTCGCACTCAATTGACCATTTGAATTGTTTTCCCTCTTCCGTCAACTGGTGCAGGCTCTTTGCGATCCCGGCAAAATCCTTCACGAACCGTCTGTAGTAGGTGGCTAGGCCCAGAAAGCTCCTTAGTTGGTGTTTGTCTTTGGGGACTGGCCAGTTTTTCACCGCTTCTACCTTCTCTGGATTGGTTCTCACTCCTTTCGCTGAAATTATGTGTCCCTGGTACTTGACTTCCGCTCTAAACAGGGCGCACTTCTTGGGGTTGAGCTTCAGGTGGGCACTTCGAAGCCTTTGAAGCACATCCCTTAGATTGTCTCGGTGTTGCGCAAACGTTTTTCCAACGACGATGCCATCATCCAAGTATACCAAACAGGTTTTCCATGTTAACCCTTGCAGGACACATTCCATCAATTGCTCGAAAGTCGCCGGAGCATTGCACAGCCCGAATGGCATTACCGTGAATTGCCATAGCCCATTTCCTGCGGTGAAGGCGGTTTTCTCAAAATCTTCTGGATGGATCTGTACCTGCCAGTAGCCACTCTTCAAGTCGAGAGTGGAAAACCATCGGGCTCCTGATAGTGTGTCTAGCATGTCGTCAATCCGTGGCAGAGGATAGCTGTCTTTCTTGGTGACGTAATTGAGCTGCCGATAGTCCACGCAGAACCGCGTGCTGCCATTTTTCTTCTTAACCAGTACAACCGGTGATGCACACGGACTTTTGGAACTTTCAATCAGACCTTCTTTCTCCATTGCCGACACCATCTCTGCAACTTCTGTCTGCTTTGCCAATGGAAGGCGCCTAGCAGGCTGACGAATTGGTCTAGTATCACCAGTGTCTATTCGATGTTGTACCAGGTGTGTTCGGCCGTATTCTCCGTCCTGTGAGGCAAATACATCAGCGTACTCATTGATAAGATTCTCTGCCATAATTCGCTGCTCCTGATTCAGCTCACTGGACTGGAGAATCGTCTCTCTCGTTTCCGCTGTCCAAGGTGATGGGAGAGGTTTTGGAGCATCACGTTCAGATATTGTTGCGACGGCGGTAATCGGCGTGCATTTTCCAGTCACCTCCCCTCGCCTTAGTTTGACAGTGTGTGGTCTTGTGTTCAAAACTCTCACTGGAACCATGGTGTTCTTTGGTTCGACTAACGTCTTTCCCACGATGTAGTCTTGAGAATTCTTCTCTGGGTCTGGTTCTACTATGTAGAATCGGTGGCTCCCAAGATCACCTTCCAGCTTCGTCCAAATGATTGTCTCTGAAGACGGCGGCAAAACTTCGTCTTTGCTGATGACTGTCCTGAGAGTTACGGCATTCTCGTTTCCGTACACCATCGGAATCTCCACATTTCGATACCTCAGTACTTGCATCCCGATGTCCAAGATTACTTCATTTGCTTTCATGAAGTCTATTCCGATGATGCACTCGTCGCATATATCCGCCACCAGAAACGCATGGGAGAACGTCAGTCCTGCCAGAGTAATCGTAAGACGAATTTCTCCAAATACCTTCGCCATTTCCCCTGTTGCAGTCTTCAGGCAGTAGCTGTTGGTGTTGTGCAGCCAGGAACTTTTGACGATATCTCTTCTTAAAATGGAGGCAGTGGCACCTGTGTCGATGGTGGCTACGCAATTCTTCTTGTTGATTGCCACTGTCAGGCTCTTGTTACCCCGTTTGGTTTGCGAAACTTGAATGGTGGTCCTGGGGGCCTCGATTCCAGTAACCAACTTCTGCCCCGCGAAGTTGGTCCTTACGCATTTCCCGACTGCTGGTTTTGGGAAGTCTGACTGACAGGATGGATGTTATCACCGCCAGATGCTTCCTCTCTGCTTCTCCTACTTCCGCAATGTGAACAATTTCCTCGTCTAGGTGCACTTCTGCACTGCCGTTGTAGGTGTCCGGTTTGGTTGCAATTCCAGCAACGGATTTGACTTCCGCGAGCTCTGTCTTCATCCATGACGGCTGTTCTCTGGCATGAGCATTCCACGACGGACATTTCCCTGACACGGTGTATTCCCTGGTATGCTTGGTCCGCAGCCTTCATTGACAAAGCGAATGCCAATGCCTCGGGGAGTGTTCGCTTTTCAGCCATCCTTACAGCCATTTGCAGTTGTCTGTCCTCTAAGGCCTGAATAAAAGCTTCCACCGCCATTTCGTTGATAAGCTAATCACCGGCTTTAGGGTATGAAAGATGAGCTAGTCGCTCTATATCCGCTTGCAACTGTTGGAGCGTTTCCCCCCTTTTCTGGACTCGACTACGCAGCTGAACCCTGTACACCTGCTGCATGTGTTCATCCCCAAACCGCATCTCGATAGCCTGAACCAGATAGTCGTAATTCTGCTGTTTATCTTCCGGGATGGTCTGCAAGAGCACCGCAGCTGGACCCCTCAGTGCAAGCGTGAGTGCAATAGACTTCTCTTCATCGTCCCAGCTATTGGTCATTGCGGCCGCTTCGAATTGCCTCTTATAAATTGGCCATGATGTTTGACCATCGAAGATAGGAGGCTGCATCTCCTTTCTTCTCAGACCGTCAGTGGAATATTCCCGTGCTTTCTGTCTCTTCACGTTGCTGAGTTCCTTAGTAAGATTTTCGACTTGTTTTTCTACTTTTTCGAACTGAGTCTCTATTTTCCCGAACTGAGTTTCATGCTTCTCAAAGTTTTCATCGAATCTAGTTTCGACTTTTTCGAGTTGCGTCTCGACCTTCTCGATTTTCTCTTCGATCGCTTCGAATTTAGATTCCAAGTTCCTGTTTTGCTCATCAAGTTTGCTTTCCAGAGCATCTAGAGAATTCTTTTGTTCGTCCAGCTTAAGTTCTAGAGAATTCTTTTGTTCGTCCATTGCTTTCTTTTGTTCGTCCATCTTAAGTTCTAGAGAATTCCTTTGGTCGCCCATTGCTTTCTTTTGTTCGTCCATCGCTTTCTTTTGTTCATCCAGCTTAAGTTCTAGAGAATTCCTTTGGTCTTCTATTGCTTTCTTTTGTTCGTCCATGACTAACTTAAGTTGCAGGAGCAGACTTGTTATACCCGGGTCGGCTGCTGTACTTGCTGGTTCCTCTTCCACGTCAAACTCTACGTCATGCGGATTTTCACCTTCCTGCGTTACTGCTTCTTCAGAACGAATCAGTACGAATCTGATAGCCAGAAACTTCTAGCAAATTCTTCGACCACTGGAACAAGAGAAATTCCAAGATGACAATCATTCTTGCAGTTATAATTCCCTCTCATCCGTGATATTATCCGTCTCTTTCGTAGACATGAACTGTGGAAACAGCAGACAAGAACCTCGAATGAAAGGACAGTTCGAACCAAAATTCTGCCAGAATGAAAAGTCACTTCGGAATTTGTTGCATCATACTTTTAGGGAGCGTAGTTATTATGTTACAATATATTGGAACTATTTTCATTAATATCGCGAAATAATGTTGTATTTAGGTTTTTTCTTCCGGTTTTCTTGCTCTTCATAATTTTCTATTTGACATCAGTGGACGAGAAATAAATGCATAGAATATTTTTTGACTTCTTATTCTTCGCGATTTTTTTCACGTAGCATTTTTTAATGTCTTCCGAAGGTACAGAGACGTTCAGAGCTTCGCCAAAAATTTTTTGAGCCACTCTTCTGCATTATCGTTGTTTACCTCCGGTACACCAACAATTTCGATGACGTTCTCAACCTGCTTCTGCTCCCACAAATTCAATTTGCTTTCAAGTTCGTTGACCTTTAGTCTCAGAGAAACATTTTCTTCCTTCAACTGCTGGACAGTGCTCAGAAATTCGCTGTTTATTTTTTTTAAATTTAAAATTCCTTCGTATAGCAGCTGAAGTGTGATTGTGCTGATAGACGGCTGCAATTGACCTCCTCCTAACAGCGTATTTGGCATTGGCACTCGTTCTCTTGCGGGATCAAATTGTGGGAGATTTCTGGGACTCTATCGCTGCTCACGCACAGTATTCGTTCGTGTTGCTTGGCTTAGTTTTACTTGCTCTTCAGCTGACTGTTGTTGTTGTAAGACTGGTGCTGGTTCGGCTGCTACATTGGGCATAGTCACTGGTTGTTGTTGTAACGATTTCCGACGTAGAGTGGTACATTTATCACAACGATATTTAATATTCCTTGTGTTCATATATTCCACATCATTTGGACCAATGTTTGCACACGCACAATGAAATAAGCAATTGCAGTCGCCGCAAGCAATTTTAGATAAATCACTCCGACCAATTTTTTGTTCACAGATCAAACAATGCATTTTAATGAGATGAGTGAAGTTATTTAATTGTGTAGTAAATTTTTTTAGAGAAACTAAAAGCGCGCACCCCACGACACTCTAAGTAACACACGAAGTTGACGATGGTTGATGTGTTGAATGTTGGCATTACATCTGCTATTAAGAACTATATTTCTTTAAACAAAAATGAGAGTGATATGCTTTTTAATGCATCTTGGTCTCCTCGTTCTCTAATCGATCTAAATGGATTCCATTTTAATTTTTGCATCCCTCTAAATAAATTAGAAGGATTTGCTGAGGACTATAAAAAAAATTATTCCAAATGCACGTCATGATTTATTTCTAACACGCTCGCGTGCCGATGATAACACATTAATTGTTGAAGATGATGAAAAATCAAAGGTTAATTTGCTTAAAGTACAATGGAAAATTCCTCATATTACTTTATCGGATTCTAATAAATTAAAACTATGTATACAAACCAATAAAAACAAATTGCTTTTCGAAATTGGAATCTATATGAATATCCTGCATTACCTAGCACCAATCATAATATTTGGAATGTTAAAACAACCTCTCAAATGGAGAAGCCACGTTACATTATTCTCGCACTGCAAACCAACGAACGAAATTCATTCAAAGAAAAAAATGTACCCCTTCGGGTAGGGGACAGAATATACCCGAGGTAGGCATGCCTGTCGTAAGAGGCGACTAAATCCACAAAGCGAAGACGAAAACTTCGAAAAATTGGCAAACAAAAAAACAAATGACCCGGTCCTCCTGGCAGGGGGTTTGTGAGTAGAAATAACTGTACTACCAAATAAAACTAATACGGTTACAAAATATGGCAATAAATAAAACAAACGATACAAATACCACAGGTGGCTGACCAGGTAAACTGGAAAATCCACCCTCCTCGGAGGTCGGTCCCTACAACGCCAAACCGTCCAGCAAGTGAATATTTTACGGACGAGGAAGAACTTGCTCACGAAACCAATCCGGCCTCCAAAAAAAGGCCTAGCAAAAAACGTAAGGCCGACTTCACCCGAAGTTTCACAAAAGGAAGATAAGTCCGCCGTATCAAACAAGGCAAAAACCCAAGCGAAAAATCGCCCTCCACCCGCAATAAATGTCGTCGGGATAGCCGACTATGGAAAACTTCGTAATCTTCTTAAAAATACGCTGAGGACAAAACACAATATAACCTCGCGCCCAAACAACGAGTGAAAAATCGACGTAGATGACCCAGACTCCTACCGAGCACTGTCTCTAAAATTAAACACCTAGAAAATCAAATGGTATACTTAAGAGAATAAGTACGAAAAACCACTGTGAGTCTTTTTTAGGGGGATTCACCCGTCGTGCGCAAAAGAAGACGTTATGGAAGACGTGAAAAGCCAAGGCTTGAAAATTCTTAACGCCGTGAATATTATCAAGAAGGAAAAGCAACGTACGGAAGGAGACAAAGCTAATGTCATCAAACGCGGTCTCCCACTTTTTATGCTTACCTTTGATAGGACCGAGAATGTGGACGAAATCTTCAAAATTAAAACCATTCTAAACATAAAGGTAAAAGTCGAGCCGATGCGTAAGAGCAAGAGATCGATACCTCAGTGTAAGCGATTCCAAGGCTTTAACCATACGCAGGCATACTGCCAGAAAGAACCACGGTGCGTAAAATGTGCCGGTACACATCTCTCGGAAGAGTGCAACATAAGCAAGCAGGCCCCAGCGGTCTGCGCGAATTGCATGGGAAACCACCCAGCGAACTATCGAGGTTGCGAAATCGCCAAGGAACTTCAAAAAAGACGCGATACTCTAAAAAAAACCGCTACACTCGGAACCAAACTTAAAAGATCCTAAAATCGATAAGCCTAAGACCGTTAAGCCAGTCAAAAGGAGGAGACCGATAAAGGAAAATATAAAAATTGCACAAGAGAACGTCGCTGGTCCAAGTCCAACGGAAAAACTGCCACTGGCTGGAAATACGAAATTGTACGCGCAAGTCTCATCAAGGTCAGCCACAACAGATCCGGTATGCCAAATACTAGCTGTGATATTGGAAAAACTTGAGGACCAAACCAAGGTTAATCAAGTTATTTTTGACAAATTGAGCAAGCTCGAGTTCAAGCCTCGCAAGACAAACAACAAAACATGAATATGAAATAGCTGCTAAAGATACGAATGTGGAATGCAAACGGCATTCTGGCAAAAATATACGAATTAGAAATCTTTTTACGGAAATTCAATATTGATATATGCTTGATATCGGAAACCCACTTAAAAAAAGGACCTAGACCAAGAATAAAAGGCTACAGTGATTATCACGCGCATCATCCTTCGGAAAATGCGAGAGGCGGTTCCTCTATGTACATTAAAGAATACATCAAGCACTCCGAAAACATAAAAGTAGAACTGGATTCTATGCAAATAAGCTCAGTTTTCGTAAAAATAAATCATTTAGACTACCAGATCGGATCGTGTTACTTCCCTCCGGGATATAGGCTGGTGGACGACGACCTCGTTCGCCTCTTTGACTCACTCGGGCCTAATTTTATCATCGGTGGTAACTTTAACGCGAAACACACTTTCTGGGGTTCAAGATGTAATTAAACAAAAGGCAGATTACTGTACAAAGCCAGTATGAAACGTGGTGTGGAATTTTTTTTCGACGGGAAAGCCAACGTATTGGCCAACTGACAATAATAAAATCCCTGACCTCGTCGACGAAACAAACTGCGACGTTTTCAGATAAGACTGCAAGGAAAATATTGCTCTAAATGTGCCGCTAAAGACACCACTTGAAATAGAAGACAAAATTGACAAGCTCGTGGAAGCCATTCAGTGCGCAGCATGGAAAAATACCCCTTTTCGAAAAACAGCAACACGGAACAGCAAAGTTAAATACCAGTCTGATATCGAAGACCTCATACGAGAAAAGAGAAGTGCGCGCAAGAGATGGCAACAATCCCGCGCGCCGCCGCATAAAACTTATCTTAACTACCTTTGCAACAAGCTAAAAAATGTGCTGCAGGACTTAAGAAATCGCGAGACTTCTACTTACCTCGAGAGCTTGACCGTTGATAAGTATTCAAACTACTCTCTATGGAAAGCCTTGACCCCTCCGTCGTTTGCCTACCTTGTCGTGGTGGAGGGGCTGAGTAAGGACCGATGATACTCTTGAGCTATACCTGGAATAGATCCAGGGAAGGTCAGGGTGGAGGTCAAGAAACTAAAAGGTAAACAAAAAGAACCTTCAGTGAAGTAGTAAAAACACAAAAAAACATGGAGAGTACAGCTAAAAGAGAAGAAACTCGGATGGGGATATACATCCAAAAGTCGGCAGAGGCCACGGCTCCCGGCGAGGGCTTGGTCCCGAAAGGGGATAAGTCGCCAGTGGCAACAAATACTCTCAACCAAGACACGCACACGAACAAAAATAAAAACAACTTCGGGCTGCAGCACCTCTTCACTGCAACAGATAAAATCGAAGAGGGTGCAACAACATCGACATTGACCGCTCATAAAGAGGACGAGTCAGCGACCCGAAAAAAACGCAAAGTCTCTGGAGCCCAACAACGAAAAAGGGCCAAAGAAAGAAGACGACTGGAGATGGAGAAGCAAGGAAATTTGGTTTCAAACCCAAACTGCCTGGCTTCAACACCAAAAGTCGTCTCCCCGCGTGGTCAAAAAGCAAGCAGTGAACAGACACTGACCGGGGAACGGATGGAACACCCTACTCTATCACCAGAGGATGCCTCGGCAAACTCTGATGGCAAGAGGAGGATGCGCCCCCATGCTAAACCACCGCAGAGAAAAAGAAGTCGTGTTGCTAAAGACCATCCACAATCTAGGCTTACCTCTATTCCACCAGGGCGGGCTAACGCTCACCCAGGGAGGAGCGAGGGAAGTACTGTCGCACAACCAAAATCCAAAAACCCGATTAGGCCGTCAACTTCAAGGAGACAGGCAGCCACACCCATAAAATCTCGTCACACGAGGTCGTATAGGGATGTAGCAGCCAACCTCCTGGAGATGGTGGTCTACAACAGAAACGACGAGGATGGGAAGATACCGGAGGAGCTACATGAACGGTTCCAGAAAGCTCTCAATGCTGCCCTGGACCAAACACTTTGTGAGAATCCGACGACTTCCCTGAATTTCCTGAGGGTAGGTTTCAAAGGCAGCCGCTATCACATATGCTGTCAGGATAATGCCTCAACGGAGTCGTTAGCTTAACTAACATCTAGACTCGATGGTTGGGAAGGAAACAACCTAGTGGTTCTCCCGGCGGGAAAGATTCCCAGATTAACCAGGGTGTCCGTTTGGATCCCAGGGGTAATCGAGGAACCTGCAACGCTGTTTGCACGAATGAAGCTGCAAAACAAGGACCTTAAGACCGAAAAGTGGAAACTCTACCACGCAAAGGAGCAGGCAGGCAAAGGCCAACTAATCGTGGTAGGGATTGACGAGGAATCGCTGGGGTTACTAGTCCTACAAGGGGGTAAAGCATTATGCGGCTTTCACCAGGTCAGCTTTGTAATCCCTTCATTCCACGAAAGAATTAATGAAGGTAATCCAAGCAAACCTTCAGCACAGTAGGGCGGCAACTGCCAACCTCTGTGCTTACCTCTTAGCAGGAAAAGCGGATATCGCCCTCATCCAGGAACCTTATTGTCTGTATAATAAGGTAACAGGATGGGGGAATAAACTGAAAGTGATTGCAAACAACGGAAACAGTAAGTGTAGAGCCTGTATTGTGGCACGTAAGGATATTAATATTTTCTCTATTCCACAGATCAGCACAGGCGACCTCACAGTCACAAGTCTCGAATATAGGGCAAGAAATAGCGAGACCAACCAAATTATTTTGGCCTCTTGCTATCTCCCCTATGACTCCCCGCAACCTCCACCTAGCGATGAGTTAAAGAGGTGTGTCACCTGGACGAGGTCCCAACAGAAGAGCCTCATAGTGGGTATGGACTCTAACGCCCACCACACTAACTGGGGTAGTACGAACATCAACAAAAGAGGTGAGTGTTTAGCCGATTATTTAAATATTGAAAACTTGTTTACCTTGAATGAGGGCTGTACACCAACCTTCATAAATAAAATTAGAAGGGAGATATTAGATATAACCTTATGCGACGTTAGGTCTATACACTTGGTGTCGAACTGGAGGATCAGTAATGAGATCTCCTTTTCAGATCACAGGTGGTTGAGTTTTGATATTGGAATTGATCACAAATCCAAAATAATGATTAGGAATCCTAAGAAAACTGTCTGGTCCATCTTTGTAAGTAATCTTCAGGGAAAGCTGACACCAACTCAGGATAACAGCTACACTGAGATTAACCAATTAAACAATGAAGTCCTCAAAGTACAGAAGTGTATTATAGAATCTTTTGAGGCCGCCTGTCCTCTAAAACCGGTACCTAGAAGTGCAAAGCAAAAATGGTGGAACGGCGACCTCCATGAAATAAGGAAGGTTGCTAGACAACGCCTAAATAAAGCTTTAAGAACCAACGAAGAAGCAGACTGGGAATCCTATAAAGAAAGTAAAAGAGGCTTCAAGAAGCTCACCAGGGTTGCTAAAAGGGAATCATGGAAAACTTTCTGCACCAACATATGCGATAATAATGGAGCAGCGCGATTAAAGAAGATCCTGTCCAAGGAACCACCAAGTTATCAACTTCTACAGGCGGGCAATAACTTGGCAACCGCAGCTGATACCTTAGAGACGCTGATGTGTGTACACTTCCCAAACTGTTTCAGCGAGGCAGCTATACCTTCCAAGCGTGGGGTCACTCGAACTGATACAAAATGGGAAGACACTGAGAACCTAGTTGATGCAGATAAAGTGACCTGGGCTATTAACTCATTTGCGCCATACAAATCACCGGGCTTGGACGGAATACTTCCCATCTTCTTGCAAAAAGGGATAGAATTAGACACCCTAAAGAAAACCCTGGTCAATATCTTCAGGGGATGTCTATATCATGGATACACACCAACAGAATGGCAAGAGGTGAGGGTGGTGTTCCTACCGAAACCCGGGAAAGATTTGTCAACAGCAAAGGGCTACAGACCTATTAGCCTAACGTCCTTTTTACTAAAATCAATGGAGAGAATCTGTGATAACTACATCAGAACACAGATTACAATTCCGCGGCTGTGTCCTAATCAACATGCATATCTCAAAGGAAAATCAGTTGAGACGGCACTACACCAGGTTGTATCCACAATAGAAGATGCTTTTGAAACCAAGGAATCAGTCCCAGGCGTTTTTCTAGATATCGAAGGGGCATTTAAAAATGTGAAAACTCAAAAAATTGTGGAGGCACTCTCGATATACTGTAATAACCAAATAATAAACAATTGGCTAGAACACATGCTTACAAACCGCATTATCACAGCTTCACTGGGAGACGACACAAGAAGGGGAACAGTCCGTACGGGAACACCACAGGGGGGGATAATATCTCCTTTTCTGTGGGTGCTCACAATGGACAACCTTTTAAAAGCACTGGATGGAACCTGTGCGAAATGTGTAGCGTACGCAGATGACCTAGCCGTTCTGATAAGAGGTAAGCACCTGAACATCATAGGAGAGCTTATGCAAAACACCCTTCGAATCATAAAAGAATGGGCGGAGGAGAGTGGATTAGAAATAAATCCAAATAAAACGGAAATGGTTCTCTTTACAAAGAAAACCAAAACTAGTGACTTTCACATTCCACAACTCGGAGGAGTATCACTACAACTCCGCGACAGCGTCAAGTATCTGGGCATTATACTAGACAAGAAACTGACCTGGAGAAAGAACCTGGAAGAAAGAGTCACCAAAGCAAAGAGAGCATATTGGATATGCAGGAGGGCCATCGGGAAGTCATGGGGCTTGAAACCGAAACAGGTCCACTGGATATACGAATGCGTAATAAAACCCATCATCTTCTACGGAGTAGTTGTATGGTGGCCAGTGATGAGCAAAAAGTATGCAAGAGACTTGCTAACTAAGGTGCAGCGTATGGTCTGCCTGGGTATTACCGGAGCACAATCCTCAACACCAACCGCGGCCATGGAAGCGATACTTAACATTCTACCAGTGCACCTCGAAGCGAAAAAGATTGCCGGTATTTCAGCCTCACGGCTTAAAACTATCGGCCATTTCACCGGTGGTGCAAATACGGGACATCGAAAAATCACCGAAATGATAAGAGTAATGACACCACTCATCGATTGCCCCAGTGATGTTGTTGGGAAATCGTACACATTCTCCAACAACTTCGAAACAATTTTTCCCGCAAGAGAATATTGGACGTATGAAAGAACGACAAGAAACTCCAATGGGATATCGGTTTATACAGATGGCTCTAACATATCAGGGGAATCAGGGGCTGGCATCTTCAGTGCTAACCCACCGATTGAACTTGCTATTCACCTAGAACCATTGTATCGGTGTTCCAAGCAGAAGTCTATGCAATTATGAAGGCAACCGAAATACTCGCAGAAGACACCAGCGAAGAAAGGCAAATTGACATCTGCTCGGACAGCAAAGCAGCAATTAGCGCGATCACAAACCCCATGTCGAAATCACTACTAGTAAGGGAGTGCAAAACAAAATTGAACATACTTGCCAGACGCAATAGAGTCCGTCTCACATGGGTACCGGGGCACGAAGGTGTACCGGGCAACGAAAAGGCAGACGAACTAGCAAGGAAAGGAGCAGGCAATACAGAACTGAACCCGGATAGTACAATAGGGGTCCCTCTGACAACTATTAAAACAATAATCAATGATAAGATACGACAGGAGTTCAATAACTACTGGACGAATCTAGACACGTGTAAAGTGGCTAGATCTGTAATAACCAAACCGAGTAACAACGCAGCAAAAAGAGCTCTTAACTCAAGCAGAACACAATTGAGATTGATGGTGGGACTTTTAACAGGGCACATCAATCTCAACAAACATTCGTTCAGACTCGGGATAGCTGATACAGCAATCTGTGCCAACTGTGAAGAGGAGGAGGAAGATTTAGAACACTTCCTCTGTCACTGCCCCGCTACAGCGAGGCTAAGGCTGAAAATTCTGGGATCTCCAAGGATTCCGGATATTACACACCTCAATAAGAAAGGAATCGGGGATATACTGGAGTTCGCCAGACGAACACTACGATTCCCCGATCACTATACGATATAGTTGATACTACCCATGATCCCTAGACCTAAATCCTCTCAATACATAATTCCCAAAACACATCACTATTCCTTACAGTTACGCAGATGAGGGGAACACAACGGGCCCAATGGAGGTCTAAGTGAAGAGCATAAGCTCACCCTCTCAAACCAACCAACCAACCATGGAAAGCCTTGAAGTCCATAAGGAAACCCGTAATGCACTCGCCACCAATAAGGAAAGCTAATGGCGAATGGGCAAAAGGAGACAAAGAGAAAGCGGAATTATTTGCCGAACATTTAGAGGAAACGTTCAAGCCATTCGATGGACAACCATTGATCGAAGATCCGAATGCAAATACGGCACCCGACAACTTTAAATTAAAAACTGTATCCCTGTCCGAACTTCGAATGACAATAAGAAAACTGAAAAATAACAACCGAAAAAAGCGTTAGTTAAGTTACTCTACATTATAAATACTTCATTGAGACTTCTATATGTTCCAAGGCAATGGAAAGTTGCCGAAGTAATAATGGTTCCGAAACCAGGGAAATGTGCAAACGACAAGAAATCATATGACCCATTTCGCTTCTGCCGATAATATCTAAGGTCTTTGAGAAACTTCTGCTAAAAAGATTGCACCCAGTAATTGAAGAAAGGCGATTGATACCGGATCATCAATTCGGGTTTCGGGTTAAATATTCCACAATCGATGAGGAGTATCGAATAACAAATGTAATTGAAAAAGCTCTAGAAGGGAAAAAGATATGCTCTACCGCTTTTCTCGACGTATCGCAAACGTTCGATGGCACGAAGGCCTGAGATTTAAGCTAAGAGTAACCTTACCAGATAAATTCTACAGAATATTGAAATCTTACTTTAACTTTTTCGTGTTAAACATGGGGCAGAATATTCGGAATTCAAAGAAATCCATGCCGGTGTACCGCAAGGAAGCGTTCTCGGCACAATCCTGTTCCTGCTCTACACAAGAGATATACCACAAGATGAAGGGACTGTCGTAGCAACGTTCGCAGACGACACGGCTATCCTCACAACAGATGAGTCAGTCGAATCATCAACTGGAAAACTCCAACGAGCTTTAAACAAAGTATGCGAGTGGACAAAGACCTGGAGAATCGTCCTTAACGAGACCAAGTCAACGCATGTCAATTTTACGTACAAAAAGATAAACAACTTACCTATTTCTATTAACTCGGTACAAATACCGTACGCAAACGAGGCAAAATATCTAGGAATGACACTAGACGCAAAACTTAAATGGAAGCCACATGTTAAAAAGAAGCGTGACGAGCTCGAAATCAGACTTAGAGAAATGTACTGGCTACTCGGAAGATACTCGACGTCAAGCGTATACAACAAACTGCTTCTGTATAAGCAAGTGCTAAAACCATCTTGGACATACGGTATACAACTTTGGGGTTGTACCAAGCCAAGCAATATGACTGTTCTGGAAACATTCCAAAACAAAACACTAAGAGCAATTGTGAATGCTCCATGGTTTATAAGAAATAGTGATATTCACAGAGATCTAGGAATTGCATTGGAATCTTTTGAAGATTCCTGCACCTCCAGGCGCAACCAAAAAAAAAAAAAAATTCAAATAAAATCCCTCTTATTTCGATCATTGCGATATCACAAATATAAAAGCTTATTTAAATTCTTATGTCTATCCATATGAAGATTTAAATCTATCATTTGATAAAAATAACTATAGTATACTATATAATATGTACTGTGACTTTCAAAAACCTACTATAATCGACTAGTGGCAGAGCCTCTGTTGTCAAGAGATGGATTTAAAACTCAAGCGACAATTTTCATAATAGATTGCAGACATCAAGCGGTCCAGTTGATATTCGCATTGAGATTAATTTTTTTTTTTTTTATAATTCGCGCGCGCCAAAAGGACATGTATACCTTTATACTGTTACAGGGCTCGAGCTTTTAGGAAAAAGGGGAAGTGGAACAAAAGAGAAGTCTCTGCACGTTGGCTTTAAATGTTTGAAGGTTGTAGTGATGGGGAAATACAGAGCTTGGTAGATCATTCCACATTCGTGTCGTTCGGCGAACGAATCCCTATATTTGACAGTACGACCGAAGTTAGGCTTTAGGGTGAACTGATGTGATTCGAAGCATGTCGAGTATTGCGGGAGAAATTTTGAAGGGTAGGAATGCAACTATTATTTCTCTGGAGCATTTTTTGTGGAAAAAACCATAAAACATTGAGAGACATGAGGCATTTCTCCTATGTTCAAGTGAGTGAATAGCATTCACAATGTCTCTATTACCTATAAGTTACGCATACCGAGAATAGCAAGTCTTTTACTTTCCATGATGCAAGCACCATCCATGGATAATGGTTGAAGGTTTTGGTTTCGCTTGAGAGACAGAAGACATCATTGTGTTTTGGAAGCATTAAATTCCACTCTGTTGGTTGAACCCCATTTGATTATGCTGTCCAGGTCGGAATTTAATGTGTTTAACATACGTTGCCGTTCCCCTTCTACGGCCGAAGAGCAAGGACATGAGTTAGGGAACGAATATGAGGGTATTGTCATCAACGAAGGAATGGATTGGATTTGAAATTACAGACAAGAGATCATTTATAAAAATAAGAAAGAGAGTCGGAGACAAAACAGAGCCTTGGGGAACACCAGCATGTACGAGTATGTGGTGAATTGCAGACTTGAAGCCATCCAAAACAACTTGTATTGAACACCTCGAAAGGTAATTTCTAATCACCAGTGGACTGTTGCTACGAAAACCATACTGCCGGTCATTAAGGAGTTTTCGTGAATCGAGATATTTGATAAGCTGACGATTTATCAGCGTTTCTATGACCTTGGAAAGAAGGGACGTAAGTGCAATGGATCGGTAATTGGACAGGGTGGAAGATTCGCTTTTTTTTTAGGGACGGGTTGAACAAATGTTGTTTTCCATCTACTCGGAAAAAGCCCTCAAAAGTAGGATAGACAGAAAAGCTTGCGCAGAGGTATTGCAAGTGTAGAAGGACACCTCTTCAGAACTATGGGGGGATACCATTTGGACCGGCGGATTTGTGTATGTTAAGACCTTTGAGTACTCCTGCAACTGTACGAGTGCGAAAGTGGACCTGTCCCATGGAAAATTTGACGCTCTCAAATACAGGTGGCGACAACGAAGAAAATCCCCACCAATACATCGGCATACTGGTTAATGTTACATGATCGCATTATAAATTATAATCCCTTGAGTCAAGTACTTTCTCGAGAAATATAGTTTGTTAGTTGAATGACAGTTTTTATTGAGGAAACACACCAATAGCAATATGTATTTTATTCTCGACGTTCAAGGCTTTACAGGATACAATAACAAGTTTATCTCAAAGGAAATAGCTGTACTGCACAATGATCATCATCATCATTTCATCATAAAACCTCTATTTAACTCTAATCAACTATCGCCATCGCTAAGGAGACAAGCTCAATGGCTTTATCACAATCGTCATGGTTTAACCTGGGATGGAGGATTCAAATTTGGAAAAGTTAGAAAATATCTTCAAGAAAAAATCCAAAATACTAGTGTTTACGTTAAAAGAATTGAAAAAACTCAATGGTTGAAGAATTACTTCAGGATGAAAATGTTTAAATCTTCCTCAGCTTCTGCTTCCCCTGATATAGAGTAGAACTCTAGCTCAAACGAATTCCCCACAGGCTGTACCACTTCCATATCACTTGACGATATTGCCCTCATGGCGTTCTCTTCCAGTTCGTTAAATCGCAGCGGGAAAAAACCCCTTGGTCTTTTCCAACTCAACCAAAATTCTAGAGTCGTATTTTGTTTGGCATCGTAGCACATTCAGTACTCGATGCCTCTTCTTCAATTCGATTGTTTTTAAACCTTGCAGAGGTTTAAATTTTCCGAGCTCATTCAAAAAATCCATTGGGTTAAGAGTTGTTTGGCGTATGCAGATTATAATAAAACTGATACTTAATGGCCCAAACACTCGAGCTTATATAGAGGAAAAAATTATTCATCGACTCTAGATTCTTGAAACAAGATGAATGCATGCCTGACGAATGGAACCTCAGCATCGTTTGCCCGATCGTGAAGAAAGGAGACCCTCTGAACTGCGCCAACTACAGAGGTATAAGTCTTCTCAACATCGCATATAAGATCTTATCTGCCGTATTATGTGAACGTCTTAACCCGATCATCAACACCCTGATAGGTCCTTATCAGTGCGGTTTCAGGCCCGGTAAGTCCACCATTGATCAAATATTCACACTACGGCAGATCTTGAAAAAACCCATGAATATGAAAACGATACGCACCACCTTTCCGTCGATTTCAAAGTTGCCTATGATAGCGTGTATAGAGACGAGTTATATAGAGCCATGTATAGTCTTGACATCCCTGCCAAACTTGTCCGTTTATGCAGGATGACGATGGAGAATTCTCGCTGCTCCATCAAAGTCGGAAAGAATACCACGGAACCGTTCAATGTCAGGAAAGGTCTTAGACAAGGTGACGCGCTATCATGTGATCTCTTTAACATTATACTTGAAAGAATTGTACGAAACTCACAAGCCAACACAGGAGGTACAATCTTTTACAAGTCTGTACAACTACTCGCTTACGCCGACGACATTGACATAGTCGGAAGAACTCAGTGGGGCGTTTGCGAGTATTGAGACCAAGGCAGCAAAGATGGGTTTAGCGGTCAATGAAGGCAAAACAAAATATATGCTGTCTACAAAAAAGGACACCTAACATCGGCGTCTTGGACAGAACGCCACAATAGACAGATATAATTTTGAGGTGGTAAAGGAATTTGTCTCCCTAGGCTCTATGGTGAGCTCCGCAAATGACACCAGTGGGGAGATCAAACGAAGAATTACTCTTAGCAATCGTTGTTTCTATGGGCTAAGAAGGCAACTGAGTAACAAAGCCCTATCTCGAACTACTAAGGTAACTCTTTATAAGACGCTAATCATCCCAGTCCTGTTGTATGGCGCAGAGGCATGGACTTTTTCAAAATCGGATGAGGATGCCCTTGGTTACTTTGAGAAAAAAGTTCTTCGAGTGATCTTTGGTCCCGTCTGCATAGACGGCGAGTGGAGGAGAAGATATAACGCCGAGCTATACGGCCTTTACAATGACATTGACTTAGCCAGAAGAGTTCTTATACAACGACTAAGTTGGCTGGGTCATGTAGAGCGGATGGAGCCCAGCGTTCTAGCCCGGAAAGTCTTCGAATCCACCCCGGATGGACGGCGCAGTAGAGGACGACCTCGCGGAAGGTGGGGCAAATAAGTGGAGAGCGACCTCAACCAACTTGGCGTGCGCAACTGGAGGCAGCTGGCTCATAACCGGGCTGGCTGGAGAGGTTTGTTGGTTGAGGTACAGGTCCACCCCGGACTGTAGCGCCACCTAAGTAAGTAAGTAAGTAAGTATGCAGGATTGTTAGATCTTCTACCATCATTTCAATAAATTTGTCCGGGGCATTTTCTCGTAAAAAAAATTATTGAATAAGTCTAAAATTTTTCTTGGTTTTTTTAATTTCTTATCAACATATGTTCTTTGTTTATTGTAGTTATTATCAAATGAGCACTTGATGTAGTGAGAAAAAGCGCATGGTATTTGTTGCTGTACATCTAATGCTGATGATGATGTTGTTGGTGTACAATGACTTATGGGATCTAGAATGGACTCAAAGTCGGCGTATACAGTAAATAGAACATGAAACTTTCTTTCATGTTTCTCAAATTTAATGTTATTCTTCCCTTCCTCAGGCATTATCGTAACCAGTCTGCGGTACTCACTTTTGTGTTTCTCTAAATTCAATCCGCTGGAAAACCGTAGTAAACACCCATTACATTCTCACCTTTTTCTTTGTTATTTGACTTCTCAACAACCTCGATATATTTTTAATGTACACATAATGCGTTCTACCCTCATCATTTTCACAGAAAAGCAAGTTTATACGAGTCCTCTTCTCTTCACCGGTATGATAATATGGGCCAATGATGATGAAATTAGTAGAATTATACATTTCATACCCAAAAGCATTCATCTAAACTCTGGGTTATTGGTTTCGAAGATTTTCATATCTTTGACTACAAGAGGAAATTTCATGTTGGTAAAGCTTATTACTATTCCATTAAATTCTATTGTTTTCTCTCTTATATCGCGTATCTTATAGGTTAACGGATTCTGATCATCACGTATAATTTTTTTATCTAGAGCTGACATAACAGCCCATTTGAAACAGTATTCATCAACATTTTGCACATTTATACGTGCTTTCTTATTTTCAATTACTGAGGGCAATTTAAAGTATGAAGAGCCTCGAAGAGTTTGGTATTTATTGATATTAAGCTCAATCCTTACAAATGAAAGCAATGCCCAACCATCATCTTCAATATTTCCTGTAAATCATCTATATCTAAGGTAACATCTTGATTTGTATACTTTTCCAATCTACAATCATATTATCTTCATCGCAATCGTTTTTCACAAACTCAAAAAAAAATTCTATGTTAAATTGTATTGCTTTCAACACTTCAAGGTCACTTTCCAATAATTCAACTATCACAGCCATATTTCTTTCGAATAGTATTCCAACGTCTAAAATGGATTCGTCTTTGTTTTTTATTGAAAGACTTTTCACTCTATTCTTGAATGCTCCACTAATATAGCCCACATTTTCCCTTAAGCCTTGTTTTGCCTTGTCTTTATGATTATTTTTTCGTTGATGTTGCGCCCATTTCCATAAACAGTGAATTTTACCTTTTTATTAACCAATTCTGAAGGTTTCTATGGCGAAAGCTCTCTCTTTTGCATCGTACTTCTTAAATGCTCTTCTTCGGCTACTGTGGACGTTGATGGCAATGACGAATGATTGGTTCTCAGAGATGTCGAATCTATTAATTGATGTTTCACATCCATGTGATGCTTTAAATTTTAATTTCTTATGAATTCAGCTAAACATTTTTCACACTTGTAGTTTTGTTTTTCCGCCCTATGACACAACTTTACGTACTTAGTAAAGGACGCTTTTGACTATAAGATTTTTGACATAATTCACAGATACATTTTTCTTTTTTTCTTTTAAAAAAAAATCTTAAAGAAACCTTATTCACTTTCAATCACTTAATGACAATTTCTAAGAAGCAGTAACCCTTTATATACCGGGCAAAAAAAAAAAACGTACCACAATTATACATATAGTACAGATAAAGAAAAAAATGCCACTTTTGCTTCTTCTAAAACCGTGGGAAAAGAAAATAACAGTTGGAGTTGATAATTAGTCAAAATCAGGGAAACTCAAACTTATAACAACCCTGCCTCGAACCAAATACGCAAACAATTTCCGTTAACAATTTTATAGCTCACCGGATAATGGAGACAGGCATGTAACTATCGGGAACTGGCAACTTCTGATTAGGTTTGGGAATTAGTATCAAAGTTGCATTCCATTCTTGCGGAGTTTTGCCTTGGCGTCAACGATAACGCCAACGATAACAATGACGATAAAAATGACGGTGGCGGTGACGGTGACGGTGACATCGTGTGAGGTGGAATGCACCCATCCATTTCAAAAATCCCAAATGGGAAATTCTGTCATTTTTATAAAACGTCACTTCACATATATAAATGTTAACGTAAATCTAATAAAACTGAATTCTTATAACGTTGCGGAACCGTGCAGTTTACCTCTTTTTTTCGGATCTTAAAATTACAGTTTGCTTTGCCGTTTGAGTATTCTTTGGTGCACCTTTGCCCCTTTTCTTTTGTTCACCATTCGAACATTTTGGTCCTTCTACGCCTAACTTTTAAACTCGACACTTATTGTGACCAGAGATTTTTTTATTTCAATTGGCATTCGGCAAGTTAAACCGAAAATTAAAATTAACAAAATTTGTTTGCCGTCGGAGATTTTCAACAATCATCCTCAATATTCATCGTGGGATCTCAACGTGAATTAACAAAGAGTGTTCTGCCGTCGGAGATTTTCAACATCCATCAGCAATATTCATCGCGGGATTTCATCACCACCAGCAAGAATATTAATTCAACAACAGTGTGTTCTGCCGTCGGAGATTTCAAGCAATCAGCGATATTCAACGCTTATCAGTACCAACGCAAGGAAAACGTAGAGTGTGCGACGGGAATTGGACGAGAAGCTGAAATTAACAAGTAAGTGCATTTGTGTGGTGTCTCTTACTGTGTGCATATATTTATTGCATGTATTTGTATATATATATATATATTTACAACATCTATATATAAAACTACGACTACAACATGAAAAAGGGTATGTTAGGAAAGATTTTAAAACAGTTGGAGAAGGATATTTCCAACTTCACCAAGACAGGTCTGACCAGGCGTACAACTAATTATTTAACGGGCCGCTTGTCCGCGCTTGAAAAGGTAATGGAGTCGGCGGAGCACGAGTATAAAATAAAACTCTCTGCGTTGGGTGATGACGATGAGGGAAAGGAATCTGCATTGGATGGCATCTACGAGACAATTAGAGAATCGTATTTCGAATATCGTAGCGATCTTCTCGATGCTATCGACAAGGCAGAAGCTTCTAAGGTGACATCGAATGACAAACCGCAAGATACCACAGTAGTTGCGCCAACAGAGTCCAG
Organism: Pocota personata; assembly: GCA_963082735.1. Taxonomy (NCBI): domain Eukaryota; kingdom Metazoa; phylum Arthropoda; class Insecta; order Diptera; family Syrphidae; genus Pocota; species Pocota personata. Next base: position 27,862,136 of record OY720432.1, read on the forward strand.
GTCAGCAGAGATAAGGCTTCCTAAAATCAACTTGCCGGTTTTCTCGGGCAGCTACGAGACTTGGCGCGCTTTTCGTGATCTCTTTGTCTCACTTATTCATCACAACGCATCACTTTCTGAAACACAAAAGATGCATTACTTAAAATCAAGTGTGTCTGGTGAAGCTGATAAGCTCTTGGCTCACCTGGGTATGGATATAGGTAACTATTCCAAAGCATGGGAAATATTGCAGGACAGGTACGATCACAAACGCTTCCTAGTGAACACACAATTAAAGCGATTGTTCAACCAGCCATCGATTTCTCAAGAACGTGCCGATTCCATCAAGGAGCTGTTAGACACATCGACCGAAGTGGTACATAGCTTGGCTAATTTGAAGGTTGCTGTTGCACACTGGGACGTTGTGCTCATATTCGTGTTGCTGCAAAAACTACCTGCAAAAACACAGCATCTATGGGAGGAGAAGCTAGGATCCAAAGATGACAGCAAAGCTTTGCCAACATTTGCTGAATTTACCCAATTCTTGGAAACTAGGTTCCGTACTTTGGAGGCAGTCAACCAGCAGCAAGTAAGAGTCACACCGAATCCTATGAAGAGTGTGTCCCATCGAAACGTCCTGCATTCTACCACAAACAATGCAAAATACTCTTGCCAAATTTGCAGCAAGGGTCAGCATGCTATTAGGAAATGTAGCAAGTTTTTGAAATTGGGTATTACAGATCGATGTAAACAGGTAAATAGGTTAGGGATCTGTAAAAATTGTTTAGCATATAGCCATACCTCTGATCAGTGTCCAAGTAGTCGACGTTGTTATTACTGCCAACAAACTCACCATTCACTTCTCCAAGTAAACGGCAACATTGGCGCAAGCCAAACGAACGCTTTCACCGCACAAGGACAGATTATTGGGCCAACCACTTCCTCTATGAGTGCTGGACCACCTAATTGTTACCAACAAACGCCTCCTCGAGTCAATAACAATCCGATGGTGGGGCAATCGAACGCCTGCACTGTTCAAGGATACGCTTCGGGACCATCCACTTCCTCGATGAACGCTGGTGCACCTTCATTCCAACCATCGGAAAGAGAAACTGGGTTAAGGACAAACATCAACGCATTCTATGCAACAAACGCTGGAACACAAGTGCTGCTTGCAACTGCACTAGTCAAGGTGAACTCGGTGAACGGCGAATCTTTTTCATTGCGAGCGTTATTAGACTCAGGCTCAGAAGCGAGTTTTATAACCACATCAGCTGTTCAGCTACTTTGTCTTCCGTCAAGGCAAACTTCCGTCAAGGTTTCTGGGTTGGGTTTGGTCAGCAGCGGCACCTGCTCGAAGGTGGTTGATATCTCCTTAGCCTCTCACCATTCAGCGTTTAGAGTGTCGACTCAAGCTCTAGTCCTCAAGTCGCTGTCTGGGCATCTTCCAACCCAAACTTTAACCACGAAAGGTTGGGAACATTTGACCGGTTTAACGTTGGCGGATCCCGATTTCAACCGATCAGCCAAGGTCGACTTGTTACTGGGCAGTGATGTCCTGGCTGATATTTTGCTGCCTGAAATGGTCAAACCGATCGACATCAACTTGCCCATCGTTCAGAAGACGAAATTGGGATGGATCTTATTTGGTAGAGCTCCGATAGTAACCCGAGAAATTAACAACTTCCTTCAAACATGTTGCCTGGACACTGAACTCCGAAGATTCTGGGAACTGGAAGAGATTGGTCATCAACCATATGAAAGGCCAGAGGACAGCGTGTGTGAGGCACATTTTCGGAGAAACGTTCGACGCCTTGAGGATGGTCGCTTCCAAGTATCCTTACCATTCAAAGGCGATGTCGGTCCTATACTGGGCAGATCCAAAGAAGGTGCACTCGCTCGCTTTAGAAGTCTGGAAAGGAAGCTGGAAAAGGATTCAAATTTAAAACAACGCTACACAGATTGCATCGAAGATTACCTGAAGCTCGGGCATATGGAAGAAGTGGAGGAAGGCACTATTCCGGATCAGCATCACTACTTCTTGCCACATCACGCCGTACTCAAGGAGGGGAGCTCGACTACGAAGCTCAGAGTAGTGTTTGACGCTTCGTTCAAGACGGCTGATAACATTTCATTGAATGATCAACTGATGGTAGGCCCGGCGCTCCAACAAAACATCATGGACATAATCCTCAGATGGAGATCTTACCGCTACACGTTTACTGGAGATATAGAGAAGATGTATCGACAAATAATGGTTCCAGAACGTGACTCAAATTACCAACTTATCCTCTGGCGAAGGCAACCATCCGATATTTTAAGGACATATCGCTTAAGGACTGTGACCTTTGGCACAGCCCCTGCTCCATATTTGGCGATTCGTACACTTCAGGCGTTGGCAGAGGAAAACGAAAGGCTGCATCCAAGAGCTACAAAGATGATCCGTAATGAAATGTACGTCGATGATTTAATTTCAGGAGCTGATACCCTGCCTGAAGCTATGGAAAAAATGGCCGAAATTAAGGAGATTCTGAATGGAGCTGGTTTTCATCTACGAAAATGGACCGCCAACCATAAGAGTATTCTTGACAACGTACCCAGTAAGGATCATGAGGCATCCTTTTCATTACCGATTGGAGATTCAGAGAGAGTGAAGACGCTAGGCATACAGTGGCTCCCTCTTCATGATGTATTCTCCTTCAATTACACGACTTCGGAAATTCCACAACCTACGAAGCGATCCATATTATCGTCGATTGCACGCCTTTTCGATCCTATGGGATGGATCGCACCATCTATTATCAAGGTAAAACTCCTAATGCAGCTTCTGTGGATCCGCAAACAATCCTGGGATGATCCTGTTGATACCGACATTTTAGAAGAATGGAACACGTTTCACAATGATTTGCAGGCCATTAACACACTATACATTCCACGATGGTTGGGCACAAGCAGGGCCAATCGTCTTCAATTGCACGGTTTCTGCGATTCTTCTGAAAGGGCATACGGAGCAGCGGTGTACCTCAGAGTACAAGATGAGGATGGCAGCATTCAAATGCACCTGCTCATGTCCAAATCAAAGGTCGCACCTATAAGCCCAGTCACTCTACCGCGATTGGAGTTATGTGGAGCTGTTTTGCTTGCCAAGCTCATACACAACATTGTTCAGACTCTTGAGGGGAGAGGCATTCCCACCTTCGCATGGACAGATTCCATGATCACACTGTGCTGGATACGTGCAGATCCTATGAAGTGGGAAACCTTTGTCCGAAACAGAGTCGGGGAGATCCATCGTTTGACGAAGGTCGAGATATGGAATCATGTTCCTACCCAGCATAATCCTGCAGATCTTGTTTCCCGAGGAATGCTTCCATCTGTGTTGATCCAAACCACCTTGTGGTGGAATGGGCCCACATTTCTAAAAACTGCTTGGGACTTTGACTTTCCAGAGCAACCAGCTGATTTCAACACCGAGGAAGGGGAAAAGTCCATAAGAGCTCATCACGCAAACATCAACGAAACTGACAGCGGGCTCCGTCAGCTGATACATCGATCCTCTAAGCTTAGCCGGCTTATCATGATAACCGCCTACTGCAGAAGATTCGTGGCGAATTCCCGAAAGACGAGCCCTCAACGAACACTTGGGCCATTAAATCCGTCGGAACTCGATGTGGCGACGACTGTCCTGGCACGCATAGCTCAACTTGAAATGTTTCAGCAAGGGCCAGCTAAGACTAGAGGCATGGGATCCTTGAACCCGTTCACAGACGGTGAAGGCATACTGAGGGTCGGGGGACGGCTGAAAAACGCTGATCTTTCCTTCGACCAACAACACCCAATCATCCTGGAACCAAACCATCACCTCACAAAATTAATTATCGGCGAAGCACACAGTAAGACTCTTCATGGCGGCATCCAATTGATGATGGGGCACCTGCGAAACAAATATTGGATCTTCCAGTTGAAAAGAGCTGTCAAAAAGCATAGCCACGGTTGTACGATCTGCTATAGGTATCGCAGCAAATCGGCTCATCAACTAATGGGAGATCTACCGGGCCCCAGGGTGAGGATCGCAAAACCCTTCACACACGCCGGAGTCGACTACGCAGGACCGATAGATATAAAAACATGGAGGGGCCGAGGAACCAGGAATTATAAAGGCTATCTGGCCATATTCGTCTGCCTGGCAACCAAGGCAATACACTTAGAGGCCGTAACAGACCTTACTACCCAAGCCTTTTTGGCTGCCTTTAGAAGGTTTACCGCGCGGAGAGGACTCTGCTATGAAATGCATAGCGACTGCGGCACGAATTTCGTCGGAGCAGAAGCGGAACTGCATCGTCTATTAGACCACGCAACCCACGATTGGAAGGAGATAGCTGAAGTTTTGGCGAGCCAAGGAACTCAGTGGAAATTCATTCCCCCAGCTTCCCCTCATTTCGGAGGTTTATGGGAAGCGGGCGTAAAGAGTGCCAAACACCACTTCAAAAGAGTTGTCGGTAATGGGACACTTACCTATGAAGAGCTAACCACGCTTCTGACACAAATTGAAGCGTGTCTTAACTCTAGGCCACTGTGCCCCCTTTCAGAAGATCCCGATGACTTCCGTGCCTTAACTCCTGCACACTTTTTAATCGGTCAAGAGGTTCTAATTGTTCCGGAACCGGATCTGATGTCCGCAAAAATAAGCTTAAGCGACCGATGGAAGACGGTTCAACTACGCATGCAGACGTTTTGGAAGCAATGGCAACAGGAGTACCTCACACGGCCGCAACATCGACCAAAGTGGCTTAAGCAGCAACCGCAGTTGAAAATCGGAGACCTTGTCCTCCTAAAGGACGAAAGACTCCCACCTTCAAGATGGAGCCTAGCACGCATATCAGAGATCTACCCTGGAGCAGACAATATAACAAGAGTCGTGAAAATCAAGACTCAAGCCGGCGAATTCAAAAGGCCTATAACCAAACTTTGTCCACTGCCAGTTAACACTATTTATGGGGAAGACGATTCCTCAACACACTGAAACAACCCATAACTCACCTAAGAACTCTACACAACACTTTACACATAACCCATCGATACTAGGATATCACCCAAACAGATCACAATTAAACTACACAAACCCTATGCACTATGATACAGTCCAATCAACCCTACACACTCACAAATACCCATTTGAGGCAAAATGCCACGGCATTAATATAGCCGAAAGAAATTAGAATTTACCCTATCAAATTAAACACACGAAAATACCCGCACGCGTAAGAAAATACACTATAAACAATATGTACACATAATATAATTACCCACAAAAATATGCATATTAAACGCACTTACACTACACACTACAACGAAATAAATTAATTAAAGAATTCACTCACCTGCATTCTCAGCGTTCCCGAAACGATCAACTAATTATAAATTTAATACAACACAAAAAAATCGATTATAATCCCGCACTGCACAACACAACTTTCACAAACGTAATCAAACCCGAATGGAAGCAACAATTAGCATTCATAATTGGTGCATCGATATCCCCTTCGACCTCACTTGGAGTTCCAGTCCATCACCAACCAAAACAATATCTTCGTTTTCGCTCTTCATCTCAAATTCCAGTCCATCACCAGCCACAACAATATCTTCGTTTCACTCTTCATCTCAACTTCCAGTCCACAAACAAACAAATTCTTCGCAATACTCTCAAACTTCCAGTCAACTACAAAATGCACATCAACAACAACAAGAGCAATCAGCTATCAGCAGCATATACTCCTATCAGCATAAGAATAGCAAAACAAAGCAAAAAAAAAATTTTTTTCGCTCATATGCGATCGCCTATACACAAACGGGATCACGTGTGGGCTCGAACATCGAATGCTGGCGTAATAGCTGTGTTCTCTCGTAGAGTGTTTGTTGTTGTTTTCCGTGTCACTGTCTGTACATTAACATTTGGTATTAATCTCTTGTTTCGTTTCATGTACCCAAATGCAATTTGTCGACAACCAAGTTACCAAGGGCAACAATGGAGGCAGCTGCTAGAAAGAGGGGAACCGAAGAATGGGAACAGAAGAAGTGGACACAAGACACGATTATATTTCTTCGTTGGGGGAGAATGTTGGCGTCAACGATAACGCCAACGATAACAATGACGGTGGCGGTGACGGTGACGGTGACATCGTGTGAGGTGGAATGCACCCATCCATTTCAAAAATCCCAAATGGGAAATTCTGTCATTTTTATAAAACGTCACTTCACATATATAAATGTTAACGTAAATCTAATAAAACTGAATTCTTATAACGTTGCGGAACCGTGCAGTTTACCTCTTTTTTTCGGATCTTAAAATTACAGTTTGCTTTGCCGTTTGAGTATTCTTTGGTGCACCTTTGCCCCTTTTCTTTTGTTCACCATTCGAACAAGGGAGAAAAATTAAAAACGTTGGAGTAAGAAGACCAGCATTTGGAAAAATGCTCCGAAATTTTGTCTGAAGCGGTAAGCGTTTCAGAACCTGATGAAATCGCTTTGATATAGTATGGCTTGCTACAGGTAAGTGTTTTAATAGGTCTACGAATTAGCTCCAAAGGTATTAACTTCAAATTAAATATTTCCTTATAAAGGAATTTCTAACAATAAATCCAATAACTTCAAACTTTTTTAATGAAAGAAGTCCTAATTCAGAATGAAATATGTCCCAATCCAAAGAGGAAATTAATCCAAACACTTAGAATGAATTAATTCGTAATAAGAAAAGATGAAGAAAGTCCTAAAGTGGTGTAAAACTTTTGTTTAGGTCTTGTAACGTAGCAGATAATGCAGAGAATGTTTTGGAAAAAAGACCAGAAAAGTACATATCCATATACATATAGTACTTGGCTTGAGAAATAAAAAAATGCATTAAAACTAAAAAAATAGTATTTGGTTTCACGCCGCTCTGAGCACCTGCATGTTAGACCGTAGACCGTCCGGTGTATGAGTCGAAGAGATGTCCCATAGTGTGAAGTCCGTTTAATCCGCGAAGCGGGCCACCCAAGCTCTGTTAAAATGTATGCCAGACATACTCGTAACTGCACATTAAAAGTGAAACTAATTTCCATATTTCTAAATTTTTCTATTTTGGGGCTTTTTTCATTTTGTTTGGAGGAATATTTCCATTTTGAAATTGGTGCCATTTTTCATTATGAAAAAAAACCCCAATTTTAGGGCAATTTTTGTTTTTTATGGGTCAAATTTCATATAGCCTCTAAGCGATTAAATAACGTGAACCATGACAATTGTTATAGTGCAACGCTTTAATAACAAAAAGTGTACAGTTTAGAAGTAAAAATCTTCTTACAAATTGCTTACGAAATGCTATTTTAAGACAAATGAAATAACTCCAAACATAGATGAAATAAGTCCAAATTAGACATGGCTAAAAAATGTAATAAATCCTAAACTTGATGAAAAAAGTCCCAACATTTATGAGTTCTTTCGTCTGTAATAACTCCTAACTTTGTATGGAAATTCTTGGGACTTATTTTCTTTTTTTTTCTTTTGGAGTTAATTCCTTTTGCAGCTAATTGATAGAGCGGTTTTAATGTCGGACCATATTTGCTGGTGGTGTTGGGATTCATTTTTTCAGTGAACTTTTGGAAACTTTCTATTTTGACAAATTTGTACCTTTTTACGGAATAAAGCGTTAGTTTTCCGATAGTTGACGAGGTTGGTGTCATTAGGATATTTTTTGAATATTTTCTACAGATTTTGTTTGATATGTCGCAACTAGTCCATTTCGGGGGGTACGATAACTTTGTCGTCAAAAATTGATAACGGTTTTTTTTGAGGGATCAAAAATAAGCATTTTTTACTATGGGAGGGCGGGGGGGGGGGGTCTATCTCGCCCCGTTTAGGAGGTAGGGGCAATTTTAGAAAAAAATGACTTAAAATAAAAAAAAAATTATTAAAAAACAACGGCACCACTTACAATGAAGTACTATACCCGTTTCTAAAGTCAGAAACCTGTTCTTTAATCTTGAATTTAAATTAAATAATTTATGTCAATAGTTTTTGAAAAATTCGCATGCAAACTCAAAATTTTGATAAAAAAAACCCGAGTACTGCTTGAAACTGTTGACATCATAAACTTTGGAAAAAGTGATGGAAAATTTCCTCAAAAGATTTGAGTTTGGAAACTATAATGGCGGTCACCTAAAGGATATTATTTTTCATTCTTTAAATCATAAAAAATACCAAAGATTAGGCCTCAATATCCTTTTGGTTTTGTCAATTATATAAAATGTAATTGTAAATTGTAAGGCTGACGAACTTGCCAGACATGGAACAACAATACCCATTCTTCCAGACAAAAGTTTACTTGGTATGCCTATCACTACATGCAAACTTAAATTAAAACTGGAAGCTATTGAAAAGACAGATTCTAGGTGGACTAGGGGTACAACTTGTTAAGCGACAAAACACAGGGTGGCCGTGGTGTAGTGGTAACATCAACGCTTGTCACGCTCTTGGTTCACGGTTCAAATCCTGATCTCAACAATCATCTATTTATTTCGTCTGAAATAAATAAAAAAGTCGATCAATTGCAAAAGCTTAGTCAACTCTACTGCGAAGGCATAACACTGGCAGTAGGGTGGTCATATGGCTTAAATGCAACTTGATCGTGATGATGACATCAGGTGGAGGGAAAAAATACTGTGAATCATGAGCAACGACAAAAAGCAAAACAAACAAGCTCCCCAGTTATCTGGACGCCACCCTTGGAGTTTACTGAAACTTAATAACACCTAAGTTTCAAACCCACTACACCAATCTTTCTTTCTCTCTCTCTCTCTCTCTCAATTTCTTCAAACGCCCGTGCCCTGAAATAATCTAATGGTATTCATATCCCATTTGGCGCGCGCAAATTATAAAAAAAAAAAAAAAACACATTTGTTCCAAGCTGGATCTGAAACGCTCTAGGAATTTGATTTCTCTAAATAGGAAGCATTGTTAAAATTATACCAATACATACTCATACACAATCTCATATTATAATTTCTCTATCTCTCTTTCTATCATTGTAGTATAACGTAGAGTAACTTATTTTAGTCAGTCACAATTCATCGTTCATAGAAAGAAGTACCTAATAAAGATTTATATTTTCTAACCTTGCCTTGGTCTTTCTAAATTTAACGTTCCACCGGATTTTATACATTTTTTCCACATGGTGCCGAAACCCGGGAGAAGGGCGAACAAAGACATACCAAAATATAAAAAAAAGCAAGTAAAAGTGCCGATGGAGCTCTCTGCGCGGTCAGCCTACAGAGGGCAAGTTACTAAAATCGTAAAGGCGGCGTCGGAGTTTCAGATAAGTATGACGAAATAGAAGAGGAACTTATTTCGTACATTCAACGATTGTCCGCAGCACATGAAGGCCTCATGACAACGAACCAAGAGGTACTTGCCAAAAATCTCATTAAAGCGGATGGTGCTGATCTTGATAGAGAACTGGAAGAAATTGCGTACTATCAAGACTCCGCCATAGGTATGCTGTCAAAATTAAATTCTCTTGTGAATAGAATTCAAAGAAAGCAGATCCCAGCTACTGACAAGTTTGAGCCTAATAACTCATCAGCTCCTTTCGTGCACTGTTCTTTAAATCTTCCCAAATTACAATTGAAAATATTTGATGGTAATTTTCAAGAATGGCTGCCGTTTTGGGAACAGTTTCGCACCACCGTGCATGAAAACGCCAGTCTGACATCATCCGACAAATTCAGCTATCTTGAGTCAGTGTTAGTAGGTAGTGCAAAAAGGTAATTGCGGGATTTACGGCTTCAGAAATGTGCTACGATGCAGCTGTTTCACTTTTACAAAAACAATTTGGCGACACTGAATGTCTAGTAGATAAGCGCATGCAGCAGTTGATCTCTCTTCGCCCAATACATTTCAAAACAGACGTCGTTGGCTTACGCAATTTATATAATTGTATTACAGCTTGCAGTCGCGCTCTAACTGCAGTGCAGATTCCCTCGCACCAATACAATGTCATGCTCAAGTCCATATTGCTACGGTGTTTGCCAGTGGGTCTGTGTATTGATTACCACCGACTGACAGAACGAGACAGCAATATTGGAGATAGTAAAAATTCGGACTCAGGAAGTGCTTCCACTCTTTCACACATCGGCGACAAACAAGTCCAAGGTTTAATGCGGTTTCTAAAGCGAGAAGTGGAGTCGTTGGAAAGAAGTCGAGTTTTCTCTGTCGCAACTGTCAAACCATACACAACATTTTCAACCACCAGCACAGAATGTATTGAACCTGTGCGCGTGTAATTCAGTTCTTCAAAATTCAATGGTCTTTTTTAAAGACAGCTCGGGGCATTGCCGTAGCTCCGGGCAGGAAAAAACAAATATTAATTCGCTTTATTATCGACGGCGGCAGTCAACACTCCTTCGTTCGCGAAAGTTTGGTTCGGAAATTAAATCTCGTTCCTCTTGGTGTAGTGAGCATTTCTGTAATTCCATTCGGATCTACTACAAAAAGTAAAACTCACAATAAATAGCCAGTACAGCAGCAAACGTGTGGAAATTGAAGCAGTTGTTGTACCCGATATCTGCATTGACGTTTTAGAAGTGCCTGACAGTTCACGCCCATCGGTCAAAGGCCTACGTCTTGCAGATTCAAGTCATGTTTCCATCGAAGCAGAAGATGGACTAAGCGTTCTCGTTGGATCTGACTATTATTGGGCAGCTGTAACCGGCAAACAACGCCGGTTACAGCTGGATACTACAGAGAACATCTACCTCTGTCGGTAAGAATGTTGTTTCGAACGTTCACTTATGCTCTTCTTCGTTCCTATTTAGCACCAATTTGCTTCTGCCTGTCCTGAGCGACAATGACCTGGCGTCATTTTGGTCATTGGTAGCTATAGGAATTCAAAGTGAAGATGCTGAAACCCATCAATTAGCAGAAAATCGAATAGCCAAATGCATCAGTAGGAAGGGTTCCCGCTATGAAGCAGCACTGCCATGGAAGAATCCAGACATTCTGATAAAAAACAACAGGAATGAAGCTCTCAGGCGATTTGATTCACTTACGAGGCGCTTAACCAGAACCCCAGAAAAGTTTAAAGAGTACGATGCTGCTATTCGGCAAATGGTTTTAGATGGTATCGCTGAAGTAGTTCCATCCAACGACAAGCAGACATCGAAGCGGGTTTTTTATCTACCACACCGTCCTGTATATAAGGAAGAAAGTACAACAACGAAGATGAGGATTGTGTTCGATTCCTCTGCGGGTGGTGAAGATTCTCCATCACTCAACGATCTGCTACACGTGGGTGCAAACTTGCTGCCAGATGTTCTAAGAGTGCTGCTAAACTTCCGTCTAGGACGCTATGGGATAGTAGCTGACATGGAAAAGGCCTTTTTGCAAATATCACTGAATGTCAACGACCGTGACAGCCACCGCTTCGTTTGGTACGCTGCACAAACATCTCCAGGCCAGAGGCCGAAATACAAGGACTTCAGGATGACCAGGGTCACTTTTGGTGTCAACTCCAGCCCATTTATTTAAAAAGGGAAGCAGATCAGCAAGGAAGCCGTCATCATAATGAACAACGCCGGCATGAACCTGAGAAAGTGGAATTCCAACTCTGCTCAAATTCGATAAGATCTTAGTTCAGCTGATGCGCCGGCTATGCAGAAAGTTTTGGGGCTATTATGGTACGTTTCCAGCGATGAAATTGCTGTGCTGTTACAGTCTGTGGAAAGTTTACTCTCCTCAAATTTAGCAAGAGGTACTAAGCGCAATGTATTTCAAACAATTGCAAGAGTTTACGATCCATTGGGAATACTTGGTCCAGCTGTAATAAAAATCAAGATCCTGTTTCAATCGATATGAAAAAAAAAAAACTGTTATGGGACGAAGTTTTACCATCAGACTTAATGGCTGAATGGGAAGATTGTGCAAGCAATCTGCTGTTGTTAAAAGAGATAGCCATTCCGCGGTCGGCTTTGACCTTGGGTTCTACAAGTGTGATGGACATTCATATATTCGCCGATGCAAGCCTCAAAGCGTATGGTACTGTGGCTTACACCAAGAGCACCAATACAATAGGTGAAAGCAACATTTCATTTCTGTGCGCGAAAAGCAGAGTAGCTCCACTGAAGGAGGATGGGACGAAGGAGCTTACACTGCCAAGGTTGGAGTTAACCGCCGCATTGATAGCAGCGCGATTGCGTTCTTACTTGAGGCAGTCCTTAAAAATTTCTGTTGGGAAGTTCCACATGTGGACAGACTCAAAAATCGCTCTTAACTGGATACAAGAAGAGGTCGTTCGTTGGAAACCATATGTGCAGAGCCGAGTTACTGAAATACGCCGTCACACCTTAGTTTTAGACTGGAAGCACTGTTCCGGAAAGGAGAACCCTGCGGATCTTCTGACAAGGGGGATAACTGCAGAAAATCTTCGAACTTCTTCGTTATGGGCCAATGGACCGGCCTGGTTCAACGAGGGTGACTCTTATGACATCAAAGCAGTTCAGAGCAACGTAACTCAGTTGGCTCTACTAATGCCGAACGAGGGCAAGGGCATCCTCTCTGTATTTGGGAGCTGAGGAGCTTGATTTCGCTGAAGCATATTGGCTCAGGTACATCCAATTTGATAAATACTCTAACGAAATTTGTTTCTTACAGAAGAAGAAATCCGTACACGGGGGGTCCAAAATTGCACAGCTGTGTCCCTTTCTGGACGTCAATGGCATTATGAGACTAGGTGGTCGCCTTCAGTGCTTAGAGGAATCTATGGATCTTAAGCACCCCATAATATTGCCAAAAAATTCCTATGTCACTGAACTCATAGTAAAGGACTACCACGAAAGAACTGTACATGGTAGAGTCAACATGGTATTATCGCAGATGAGTTCTCGATTCTGAGTTCCCAAAGGGCGCCAGTTGATTAAAAGGTTGCAGCTAGAGTGTTCTGGCTGCCGGAAACTATGGTGCAAGCCAGCTTCCCAGCCATTCGGACCACTTCCAATAGAGAGGTTAACGCTTTCAAAGCCTTTCGACAACGTTGGCATCGACTTCGCTGGTCCCCTTTACTGTTTCGACAGCGAAATGACCAAATCGTATCTGATGGTTTTCACGTGCGCTGCCATTCGTTCTGTGCACTTGGAGATGGTAAGAAGTTTGACGACAGAAAGCTGCTTAATGGGATTAAAACGTTTTATGGCTCGACGAGGTATTCCATCGGTCATATTTTCCGATAACGCTCGAACCTTTCGCAGGGCGGCTTTGGAGTTAGGTGCCGTCAATCACCTTTTCGAGGATGAACCTGTCCAAGGGTTTTTGTCCAATAAGCGTGTCAAGTGGAAGTTCATAGTGGAACGAGCTCCATGGTGGGGAGGATTTTGGGAGCGCCTTATACGCACAATCAAAAACGTACTCAAGATGGTCATAGGCAAAGCGAAGCTTACTTTCGAGCAACTAAGAACAATAATCGCCGAAGCTGAAGGTGTAGTAAATTCTCGCCCACTTACATACATAACCAGTAGTCCGTTAGATCCCACTCCACTGACCCCTGCTCACTTTTTGATGGGTTATTGTGGCTCGTTCGGTCATGAAGTGGTATCTGGTTCACATGAGATCCAACATCTTTGGAAGCAGCGGATGAAGTATACCAGCATGCTGTGGAAGCGATGGCGTACTGAGTATCTGCAACTACTACGATCGTTTCACCACAACAAATGCAGCTCTTCGTTACAACTCTATAAATATGATGTCGTCCTCGTCTTCGACGCCAATAAGCCAATAATTAACTGGAGATTGGCTGTCATTGAAAGCGCTCTTGTTGGACGTGATGGTAGTCAGGGAGTGCGAAATACGCTATAATTATACCAATACATACTCATACACAATCTCATATTATAATTTCTCTTTCTCTCTTTCTATCATTGTAATATAACGTAGAGTAACTTACTTTAGTCAGTCTCAATTCATCGTTCATAGAAAGAAGTACCTAATAAAGATTTATATTTTCTAACCTTGTCTTGGTCTTTCTAAATTTAACGTTCCGCCGGATTTTATACATTTATTCTACAACCATATTAGTGCTGTTATAGGTGTCATTACTGGACACTGTCTAATAGGCAAGCATGCGTAATAGGCGTCTTCGTAAATGGTTTTTGCAGAAGCTGTATGGACGAGGATGAGGAGGAGACTATTCTTCACCTTCTTTGCACCTGCCCAGCTCTCTCCCAAAGAAGGAAACTCCACTCTGTTTCAACGACCTAAATGATCTGAAAAAATAGACGTTAGGGACTTCATCAGAAGCTCCAAATGGTTCAATGAGTAGGCTAGAGGCCGCTTCCCAAACCCATGTGGTATCACAATGGACCTATTACTGGTTTAAGTGTGTTGGCTTTCTTAGCTGACAGCCACCTCAACCTACCCTAACCTAATATAGAAAGGTGCAATACCAATTTCGTCTCTTTTTTTCTTAACGTGAGTTTTTCAGCGAAGCTTCGTATCTAGTGTCATGCCAAGATATTTTACAGAATTAGCGTATCGTATTATTTGGCTGCTGATGTGTATTGGTATGTACTCTATTTGTTTGTTTGTGAAATCAACATGAACAGATTTCCATTCATTTAATCGTATTCGCCATTTCTTTGTCCAATTGTGAATCAGCGAGTTGAATTCACATTGCTTTCCGCAATTGCCATTATAGCCCTGTCGTCGGCAAATGTAGCAATCGTGTTGAATTCTAGCGTTGGAATATCATGAGTGTATAGAAGATACAGTAAGGGCCCCAGAACACTTCCTTGGGGTACACCCGCTTCGATTTTCTTAAGCTCCGAATATGCGTTGTTCTTTTTTATGCGGAAATACCTGTCTGAAAGGTATGACTTTAGAATTTCTGCGTGTTGTTTGGGTAGTATTCTTTTTAGTTTGTAGACTAATCCCCCATACCAAACTTTGTCAAACGCTTGAGCTACGCCGAGGAATACTGTAGAACACACTTTTTTTCTTCAAGTGCCTCGACGACGTCAGTAATTCGATGTACTTGATCAATGGTTGAATGTTTTGCGGGAAATCCAATGATGATGCTTTTTCTCTCTGTATTAGGCATTTTTAGTGGCAGCCTTTCAAAAAATTTAGGCATTAAAGGCAGCACAGATACCGTCCTATAGGATGATGCTTCATGAATTTGATGAGAGTTTGGCGATCATGATCACCTCAGCTATTTTCCATAATTGTGGAACGTATTTTAATTTTAATGGTGCATTTATGATATAAGTTAGCTTCGAAATTGCTGTTTTTGGAAGCTGTTTGAGAATCTGGACAGTTATCAACTCGAATCCTGGTGCTTATTTTTGCATTCATAGTAATTTGAATTTCTCTCCTCACCTCAGATGATTATGTGGGAGGTATTTTTTCTACCTCTTCTTCCAGTCCCTCGCCAGGCAAATAACCAGGCTTCCCTGAATTTGGTTGGAAAATACTTTATGCTCTGCAAATCTCGCAGCTGTTTCCTCGTTGCTCCTAGCCCACTTTCAAGCCTGGTTTCTGATTAGAGGATGGTAGAACTTTTTCAGTAAAGTTCTCTACCAGAACAGAATGGAAGAACGAGATGGTAATCAATGACTTTGATATCTGTATATATACGAAATGGACTGCAGAGTTGGCGCAGGCATTTTTTCGGACCAACTGTATATATCGAAATCCTTCCGTCTCCCAGACTCTGCTAGTGTCTTTCAAGCGGAGCTTCTTGCGATTCGGGAAGCCTGCCGCATGCTAAAAAGTCTCCCAACGTCCAACCTAAATATAAGTATCTTTCCTGATAGCGAAGCCGCAATCAAGGCCATTGATTTCGTTACCATATCCTTAAAACTGGTAGAGCAATTCCAGTTTGAAATAAATGAACAAAGTATCCATTCTGGAATTACTCTCATTTTGGTCCCAGGACACATTAATTATGAGGGTAACGAGCGAGCAGACGAGCTGGCCAGGTGAGGGTCAGCCCTCAAGTCAATATTTCGATAGGAGTCGTTAAGGGCAATTTACACTTTCACTTCTTCCAGCTAGCCAATCTCGGGTGGAACAACCTTACCAGTTGTGCCATACCTTACCAGTTGTGCCATACCTTACCAGTTGTGCCATATCAAGATGGTAGGCCCAGTTTCAACAGACTTAAATCAAATGAGCTACTAGGCAGATCAATTTCCAGAATTGTAGCCATTATTACAGGCCACTTTCCTATAGGGAACCACGCGGCCAAGCTTGGCATTTCTTATAATCTGCCTCACCTGCAAAGACAGCAACAAGAACGAAACTCTTTTCCACTTTCTTTGCAGTTGCCCTGCCCTAGCAAGGACCAGACAACGCACGTTAGGTAAACTCTTCTTTGACGATTTCAGAGAGATAGCATCTAAACGGATTGGAGAACTAATCCTGTTTCTGAACTCCACGGGCTGGGTTTAATTATATCCTTCTATCTGCAATAACACATGTAAACAAACAGGGTACACGAGTTTTTGTGTTCATTTTGTTCAATGACTCGTTTTGTTTGCTGGATCAGGTTATTTAACCTATTTTATCTTGAGGGACTCTTATTTGGTGCCATTTTTTTTCCTCGCTCTTCTTTTTTGATCAATTAGCACTCTAATTTTGAGTGGATAATTGTTACCCTTCAATCTTTTTTTAATATTTGGCGTGTATTACCAATGTTACGAATAATGCAAGTACCGAATGCTCAATCTGGAAGGCGACAAAGAAAATTAAAAGGCTAATTGCACACAGGTGCATAGAATAACTGATAAAATCGAAAAAGTAAGTTGAAAAAGCTCAAGCTTTCGATAAACACAAAGGACTGATACATAAATTGCAAAAGCATATGCCAAAGTAATACTCAAAAATCCTAGAGTCTTATATACATATTACAGCGATTTTTTAGAATCAAACAGCGATTTTTTAGAATCAAACAAGGATATGACGTGACTCCACATTGAGAAAAATAGAAGCTCTTGTACCATAAGGCAGAGTGTTAGGCCCTCTATATCTCTTATTTATCAGCGACTGATGATAGTGATGAAATAACTGCTGCAACATTTTCAGATGATACTGCTATCCCTGCTGTGGGAGAAACTGTCGAAATAGCGACGAAAAAGCTACAGAAGGCAGTGAATAATACGAGTATATCAAAATGGACCAAAAAATGACAGATTAAATTGAATACCTAAAATTAAATAATTTTTTTTTTTTTTGTAATAGTTAACTAGTTCGAAGGGTTTTACTCTTGTTAATCTTCGGACTAAATTGTCTTTTCTTTTTTTTTTAGCTTCTTATTAATTTCAATTCATTTCATACTTACTTGCTAAACAAAAACGCTTAAAACTAGCTTAACTAACTTAACTATCTTACTCTAACTTACTGGCCCTAAGCTAATCTTCATTCTTATCTATGTCTTTCGACTTAATCTACTACTTATTAATATTTTATTTCCAGAACAAATAAAGACTTAGAAAAATTTGTATTTATTTTTTAAAAAACTTAGTAACAGTACTTTTTTTCCATCTTATACATAGAACTTAAGTGCTACCTTAAAATAAACAAACATAATCAAATATGCACTTTTTTTATGGTTTTTATGATTTTTTTTTTTGTTTTTTTTATTCAAGTGCTGTGTTTTTTTTATTTATTTATTTTTTTTTGCCGTACTGGACCTACCCAGTACTGGACCTACCCCGGATCAAAAGGGATCGACGAGGGAGCTCTCTCCATTAACCACCAGAATTGCTGGTGCTGCTTCAATACCGATCTACTGAATCGGAGACGCTCCTCAGTGCTCTATGCGACGTCTCGGCTGTAGTTGAGTCGCCTGTCCACAGTAGTCCGGGCAACGTGAAAGATTAGCGGCACCGCTGATCTATCCTGGTCCTGTCCTGTCTGATCGAAATAGAGGAATGCTTCTGGGGGAACATAGCCGTTAAGGCGCACCTTCTCATGGTACGAATAGTTGGGGTAATAAGCCCCGAAAATCAGGTTTTTCATCGAGGTCATTGCTCTTGCAATGTGCCTTCGAGTCATCTTGACCAGGAAATTGTCCACTCTCATCAGATTCGCCCTGTTTTATAGGACCTCATTAGAATACAATTTTATGTACTGAGACTCTGGTGTTCTGTACAAGTGAAGGCAAGCCCGAAGGCAGGCCCTCTCAAACACCCGAATCTTCTCCATCCTACTTGCCCCTATGTTGAACCACACGGGACATGCATATGTGAGCATGGGCCGAATGATTACCTTTACCCTTGCATTGAGTTGCTTGCTATAAAAAAGTCTCTTTGTAAGGGCGAAGGCAGTTCGGGCTCTGGCCAGAGCAGCATCTACATGTTTGTTAAAATATAGATATTGGTCTAGCCAAAGTCCAAGGTATCTGACCACGTTTTGACATGCAAGTGGACGCCCGTGCTGTCCAATTACAGAGAACTTTCGCCAATTTTTTTTGTATCCCTAGAGGCCAGAGACAACGGCGTTCTGAATAGAATGGTTTCCGACCTCTGAAGGTTGATCTTCAACTTCCAGTCGTCGCAATATCGCTGAATCTTATCGAAGTCACTCTGCAAGAGTGCTGCAATGACGTCGATCTTAGGTCCTGATCTGTACGCAATCAAATCGTCTGCGTACGCTATTGCGTGCTGAAGAGATCCTATCACATCAGCCGTGTAAATATTGAAAAGTATCGGTGAATTAACCGCACCCTGTTGCAGACCATTTTTAAGGGTGGCCGTGGTGTAGTGGTAACATCAACGCTTGTCACGCTCTTGGTTCACGGTTTAAATCCTGATCTCAACAATCATCTATTTATTTCGTTTGAAATAAATAAAAAAGTCGATCAATTGCGAAAGCTTAGTCAACTCTACTGCGAAGGCATAACACTGGCAGTAGAGTGGTCATATGGCTTAAATGCAACTTGATCGTGATGATGACATCAGGTGGAGGGAAAAAAATACTGTGAATCATGAGCAACGACAAAAAGCAAAACAAACAAGCTCCCCAGTTATCTGGATGCCACCCTTGGAGTTTACTGAAACGTAATACCACCTAAGTTTCAAACCCACTACACCAATCTTCCTTTCTCTCTCTCTCAATTTCTGCAAACGCCCGTGCCCTGAAATAATTTAATGGTATTCATATCCCATTTGGCGCGCGCAAATTATAAAAAAAAAAAAAAAAAAATTTCGAACGTCCCAGCAGAAGTCACATTGCCATTTTTCACAACGAACTTTCGACTGGTGAGCATATTAAGCAACATGTACAGCAGAGGTTTGCTTATGCCCAACCTGCTCAACTTGTAAAAGAGCCCTTCCAACCATACGGTATCGAAGGCCTTCTCCAAGTCAATCAGGCAGGCACTCGTGCATTGGTTCTTGCTTTTATTCCATTGGATATCCGACACCAGTTTAGACGCGGCATGTATTGTATCATGACCCGCCTTGAAACCGAATTGGTTATCCGGAACTATGTTATTGTCCTCAACCCAATTAATCAAGGCTCTATTGATCACTTTTTCGAATACCTTGCTGATATTCGGAAGGAGACTTATCGACCGAAGATTTGCCGGATTGGAGGTGTCCTTTCCCCTTTTGGGGATTCGCTATACGACTGCTGTTTTCCAATGCTCCGGATAATAGGCATTATTCAGTGCATTATTGAACAGGGTGGCGTAAATTTCCACTGCTCCTAGAGGAAGATGTCGAGCACAATGTTCGATATTCCATCGATTCCCACTGATTTCTTTTTTCTCAATGATTCGAAGATCGTTTGGAGTTCTACCTTCGATATGTATGGGGGATGAACCCTTTCATTGACGATAGCATTGTTTGCCAAGTTTTCGTCATAGAACCCGGTAAAACCAGTATTCTCTGATCGCCAGTGCTCTATATCATTTCGAAGGTAGAAGTTGTGCCCAAGGACTCTATTCTCCAGGTTGTGGTTCGGGCGAATGCTAGCATTTACCTTGTACACATCCTCAAAAATAGATCCTATAGCCTCCACCTTCTCTTACGGATCTTCAATCACAAAAAAGTCGTCATCATCGACCGTCCCTTGGATCTATTCCTGCTGCTGTAAGTAACCGTTCATTGTTCGTTGTTCGGGGAATTTTCAGACACGGAAGTTCGTTGACATCGTTCCTCCGAAATATTTTATTAATCTGAGGAAACATACTCGGGTTATCAGACTTGATAGCCATAATCTTGTTGCCCTAGTGCAAATTAGCCGACCGCCTATAATTTGCTCTAATTAGTATTTGCAGGTTCTTTATCAACGATTTCAGCGTCCTAACCTCCGAGTTTTGTCTATCAGTAAACAGCCTATAAAAGTTTTTTAGTCTTGTAAGCAGTCTACTTTTTTGTATGTGCAGTGCGTCGATTGTTGCATTGCGGAACACGTTTTCGGTTGGTCGATACCGAGGTATCGTTTGATTGTCTCGTCCATTTGTTTAAGGTACCTGTCAATCTCCTCGTTTAACAGATTCCTATTGACAGGTGGGTAGAGCGAGTTCGAGGAGAGCGCTCTTGTCAAATCTCGGGAGAAGCGAGTCCAACGTGTCCTACTGTAGTTGTAGGAGTACTTTTGAACAAACTCTTCCAATTCCTCAATTTCGTTGGGAATCGTTATTTCGGCACTCAGTCCGTAATGGTCACTGTCATACACAAACGTGCGCAAACAGTTTATCGTTTGTCGGTCAACGTCGGTCAGATGTAACCGTACGTCGAACAGCAGTAGATCCAGATATGACCCGCTTCTGGGAAACGACGGACTATCTGTAGCCTTCAAATCGAGCCTAAACTCGACATTGTGTTGACCCCACCAGTTGAATAGTGAGTTCCCTCTAGGATTTGGTGTGTGATTTCCCCAATTTCTATGTTTGGCATTTAGATCTCCGGCCATGAGGAAATAATTCTCCCCCGACTCCAGTCGTAGACATCGAAACAATTTCTCGAGCTCTGAAATAAATAAAGAAGATTGAGCTGCTTCCGCAGCATATAGCGCGACCACGTACATCTTCTTTCCACTACGGAGAGGGACGCACACAATACACGCTTCAAGCCCCTGGAACCTTCGCACTTCACCACTGTACACGGTCTTATACCTAAGTTCTTTACGGATGAAGATCGTAACACCTCCTCCTCGAGTGGAGTTGGGTCGGTCTCTTCTTTCTATATTATAATTTTTATGCCGTATCTTGCGTTTCTGGGTTAGCTTAGTTTCACTAACCAGACACACATCATGGCTTTGGTCGTCGAGCAACTTGTAGAGCGATTCTTTTCGTTCGATCCTAATTAATGAATTTACATTCACCGCTAGTATCTTCAAGGAATTTTCAGTCGCGGTCGTACCCATCACGATTGAAAGTGCGTTAGGCTCGGCAGAAGCCCGTAGATCCTGTCCACGCGGGTCGCCTGTTCTTGTAACTGGCGCTGTAGCTGTACCATCTGCCCCTGGATAGAGAGCAAGATGGTCAGCAAGTCGCCTTGCGCCTCAGGTGCCTTGGGCACTGGGGCCTGTGCAGCTACCTTCGGTTGTTGCTCTACTGTGGTTCCCCTATCTGACGCCATTTGGGCGTCACGGTTAGTTTTTTGAGCTGGACCTGGTTGGACTTTCACTGCACTTTTCTGCTTACGAACCAGATTTGCTGTTTTAATGCTTTGAAACTCAGGACAGCCTCGATAGTTTGCGGTGTGTCCTGAGTTCTTGCATAGCACACATGTGAGCTGGCCCTTATTTGCCACTCCCTCCTTACCTAGAGGACATTCTTCCGTCTTGTGGTTCTTTCCACATTTCACGCATCGAGGCTGCATATCGCACTTCGACGCGGCATGCCCGAACCGCTTTACGTTATCCCATGTGACAACCTGGTAGTCTAGGACTTTAATACTCCTTAGACCATCCAGTTTGCTATCGGGAGACAGCTGAACCAGGAAGAACGGTAGCTTCCGCTTCTCCCTTTTAGCCCTTGCTGTGGTGAAAGGCTTAACCCCTACAAATGTGAGACCGTCGCACTTAATTTGATGGAGCGTCTTAAGGAGCTCCTCCGGCTCGGTGGACGGTTCCATCCCTTTCAAGAGCATAGTTTGCAACTTTTCTCCTTTCGGGGTGAAAGAGAAGAACTTCGTCGTCGAGTCCCTTAATATATTTTTTATTTTCATATACTGCTCCACCGTATTACACTGGATGGAGTGTCTATTATCATTAAAACGATTAATTGTAAAGTTATCGCCTATGGCCGACTTACACAGTTCTATGGTGTCCTTGAACTCCATCTTATAGGTGTTTATAGGCGGAACTCGCACCTTTCCTGGCTTGTTCTGCTGTTGTTGTTGCTGCTGTTGATTCGGCTGCTGCTGTTGTTGTTGTTGTTTCGGTTGCTGCTGTTTTTGCTGCTGCTATTGCTGTTGCAGCTGCTTTTTCTACTGCTGCGGCTGTTGCTGCACCTTCTTTTGTTGTTGCGGTTGTTGTTGCTGTTGCTGCTGCTGCTTTTGTTGCGGCTGCTTTATATTTTGCTGTGGCTGTTGTTGTTGCTGTTCATGGGAGCTCTGGAGCTCAGCCTGTCTCTCCCTCTCCCGCCTTGCCATTCGCTTGGCTTTTATGGCCAATACTTTTTGCTGGAGCTGTCTTCGTCGTCCGATTCCGATTGTACGAGGGAAGTGAAACTGTTGTTTGCCCCCGTATATCTTCCTTCCCCACCGTCGAAGACATATGGGAATTCTTCTCCATGTGCTGCTAACGTTGTGTCCATCACTCGCTCCCCCTCCCCCACCTCAACTGGCAGCTTTTCGGCTGGGGCTGATAGAGTGGGACGCTTTCCCAAGTTAGGAGTAGGTTTTGGCTTCCTCCTCCTTTTCGCCGTACTTTCAATTGTAGCTGGCATTGCTACTGGCCTGAATATACCGCCACCTAGCCAGACGTTACATCTTCCGCGGCCGCAACTCCCGCTACTGGGAGCTCCACCGTTCAGTCCCACTCATCACATGTTGTGATTCTCCAACAAAAAAAAAAAAAAAAAGTCCTACTCCCCCGGCCAGGAGTCGAACCGGGTCTTGCCACGCGGTTTTCTACCACTACTTTCACTGCACCACGCTGGTGATTTGGTATTGCCACTCTGACACACAAATTGATTTATACTCTCGATTCGCAAAGAAGCCGAAACACGTCTGTTCTCTTCTGAGGTCTGTGAACGGCTAACTCCATGTCTTCTTGCGACCTTCATGACCTCGTCCTTTACTATTTCAACTTTTAGATCTCTATGTATATCAACGTTACGTATGTACCATGGCGCATTAACTATATTGCGTAGTAGTACTTTATTCTGGAAGCCTTGTATGCTTTGTAGGTTTGTCTTACTTGTGCACCCCCAAAGCTGGAGACCATATGTCCATATTGGCTTTAATACTTGCTTGTAGAGCAGTAATTTATTGTATATCGAGAGACAGGAATACCTCCCTAAGAGTCAATAATTTTTTTATATTGTATTGTAGCATAATAATAACTACGCTCCCTAAAAGTATGATGCAACAAATTCCGAAGTGTCTTTTCATTCTGGCAGAATTTTGGTTCGAAGTGTCCTTTCATTCGAGGTTGGTGTCTGCGGTTTCCACAGTTCATGTCTACGAAAGAGACGGATAATATCACGGATGAGAAGGAATTATAACTGCAAGAATGATTGTCATCCTGGAATTAATACAGCTGAATTTTTCTTGTTCCAGTGGTCGAAGAATTTGCTAGAAGTTTCTGGCTATCAGAAACTTCTGCTATATAAGGACAGATGGCGTTCAAAAGGGAGCAGTAGTTTTTAAACTGTGGCGAAGAGATTAGAAAAGTGATAATGGGCGAAGTTGTAATTTTGTGATAAATTGAAAGTTGAGATTCAACAAGAAGAAGTAATTAGTTTGGATTTGTGAATTAAGTAATTGAAAGGAGATAAAGTGATTTGAGAGGACAGAGACCTTGTAAGAAAAGAATTGCGAAGAATAGTATAGTGTGAACCTGAATTGTTCTATAGACTAGAAAATAAAGAAATAATTTCACAGAATATTGTTTTATCTACTCGAGCCATAGCTCGCATATTACATTGGTGTCAGAAGCGGGATAAAACTTATTCTGTGAATAACTATTTCCGTGGTGTGAAATTGCACAATAAAAAAAAAAACGATTTCTGTGTTGAGTTAATTAGTTGCGCATAATGGGTCGCAAATTGGGAAAACTAACTATAACTCAACTAAAGGCAGAACTCAGTAAGCGGAACCTCGACACAACTGGAGGAAAAGATGCCCTACTGATTCGTCTGGAAGAAGCAGTAACGCAGGAAGGTGAAAATCCGCATGACGTAGAGTTTGACGTGGGAGAGGAACCAGCAAGTACAGTAGCCGACCCGGATATAACAAGTCTGCTCCTGCAACTTAAGTCAGTCATGGACGAACAAAGGAAAACACTGGAAGACCAAAAGAAGTCTCTGGAACTTAAGCTCGATGACCAAAAGAAAGCAATAGACGACCAAAAGAACTCTCTAAAACTTAAGCTGGACGAACAAAAGAAAGCAATGAACGACCAGAGGAATTCTCTAGAACTTAAGATGGACGAACAAAAGAAAGCAATGGACGATCAAAAGAATTCTCTAGAACTTAAGATGGACGAACAAAAGAAAGCAATGGACGAACAAAAGGATTCTCTAGATGCTCTGGAAAGCAAACTTGATGAGCAAAACAAGAACTTGGAATCCAAATTCGAAGCGATCGAAGAGAAAATCGAGAAGGTCGAGACGCAACTCGAAAAAGTCGAAACTAGATTCGATGAAAACTTTGAGAAGCATGAAACTCAGTTCGGGAAGATAGAGAGTCAGTTCGAAAAAGTAGAAAAGCAAGTCGAAAATCTTACTAAGGAACTCAGCAACGTGAAGAGACAGAAAGCACGGGAATATTTCACTGACGGTCTGAGAAGAAAGGAGATGCAGCCTCCTATCTTCGATGGTCAAACATCATGGCCAATTTATAAGAGGCAATTCGAAGCGGCCGCAATGACCAATAGCTGGGACGATGAAGAGAAGTCTCTTGCACTCACGCTTGCACTGAGGGGTCCAGCTGCGGAGCTCTTGCAGACCATCTCGGAAGATAAATAGCAGAACTACGACTCTCTGGTTCAGGCTATCGAGATGCGGTTTGGGGATGAACACATGCAGCAGGTGTACAGGGTTCAGCTGCGCAGTCGAGTCCAGAAAATGGGAGAAACGCTCCAACAGTTGCAAGCGGATATAGAGCGACTAAAGCCGGTGAGGAGCTTATCAACGAAATGGCGGTGGAAGCTTTTATTCAGGCCATAGAGGACAGACAACTGCAAATGGCTGTAAGGATGACTGAAAAGCGAACGCTCCCCGAGGCATTGGCATTCGCTTTGTCAATGAAGGCTGCGGACCAAGCATACCAGGGAATACATCGTGTCAGGGAAATGTCCGTCGTGGAATGCTCATGCCAGAGAACAGCCGTCATGGATGAAGACAAAGCTCGCAGAAGTCAAATCCGTTGCTGGAATTGCAACCAAACCGGACACCTACAACGGCAGTGCAGAAGTGCACCTAGACGAGGAAATTGTCCACATTGCGGAAGTAGGAGAAGCAGAGAGGAAGCATCTGGCGGTGATAACATCCATCCTGTCAGTCAGTATTCCCAAAACCAGTAGTCGGGAAATGCGTAAGGACCAACTTCGCGGGGCAGAAGTTGGTTACTGGAATCGAGGCCCCCAGGACCACCATTCAAGTTTCGCAAACCAAACGGGGTAACAAGAGCCTGACAGTGGAGGCACTGGTTGGTTGGTTGGTTTGAGAGGGTGAGCTTATGCTCTTCACTTAGGCCTCCATTGGGCCCGTTATGTTCCCCTCATCTGCGTAACTGTAAGGAATAGTGATGTGTTTTGGGAATTATGTATTGAGAGGATTTAGGTCTAGGGATCATGGGTAGTATCAACTATATCGTATAGTGATCGGTGAATCGTAGTGTTCGTCTGGCGAACTCCAGTATATCCCCGATTCCTTTCTTATTGAGGTGTGTAATATCCGGAATCCTTGGAGATCCCAGAATTTTCAGCCTTAGCCTCGCTGTAGCGGGGCAGTGACAGAGGAAGTGTTCTATATCTTCCTCCTCCTCTTCACAGTTGGCACAGATTGCTTTATCAGCTATCCCGAGTCTGAACGAATGTTTGTTGAGATTGATGTGCCCTGTTAAAAGTCCCACCATCAATCTCAATTGTGTTCTGCTTGAGTTAAGAGCTCTTTTTGCTGTGTTGTTACTCGGTTTGGTTATTACAGATCTAGCCACTTTGCATGTGTCTAGATTCGTCCAGTAGTTATTGAACTCCTGTCGTATCTTATCATTGATTATTGTTTTAATAGTTGTCAGAGGGACCCCTATTGTACTATCCGGGTTCAGTTCTATATTGCCTGCTCCTTTCCTTGCTAGTTCGTCTGCCTTTTCGTTGCCCGGTACACCCTCGTGCCCCGGTACCCATGTGAGACGGACTCTATTGCGTCTGGCAAGTAAGTTCAATTTTGTTTTGCACTCCCTTACTACTAGTGATTTCGACATGGGGTTTGTGATCGCGCTAATTGCTGCTTTGCTGTCCGAGCAGATGTCAATTTGCCTTTCTTCGTTGGTGTCTTCTGCGAGTATTTCGGTTGCCTTCATAATTGCATAGACTTCTGCTTGGAACACCGATACAAATGGTTCTAGGTGAATAGCAAGTTCAATCGGTGGGTTAGCACTAAAGATGCCAGCCCCTGATTCTCCTGATATGTTAGAGCCATCTGTATAAACCGATATCCCATTGGAGTTTCTTGTCGTTCTTTCATACGTCCAATATTCTCTTGCGGGAAACAGTGGAGGCACTAATCAACAAGAAGAAGTGCGTAGCCACCATCGACACAGGTGCCACTGCCTCCATTGTAAGAAGAGATATCGTCAGAAGCTCCTGGCTGCACAACACCAACAGCTACTGCCTGAAGACTGCAACAGGGGAAATGGCGAAGGCGTTTGGAGAAGTTCGTCTTACAATTACTCTGGCGGGACTGACGTTCTCCCATGCGTTCCTGGTAGCAGATATATGCGACGAGTGCATCATCGGAATAGACTTCATGAAAGCAAATGAAGTAATCTTGGACATCGGGATGCAAGTACTGAGGTATCGAAATGTGGAGATTCCGATGGTGTACGGAAACGAGAATGCCGTAACTCTCAGGACAGTCATCAGCAAAGACGAAGTTTTGCCGCCGTCTTCAGAGACAATCATTTGGACGAAGCTGGAAGGTGATCTTGGGAGCCACCGATTCTACATAGTAGAACCAGACCCAGAGAAGAATTCTCAAGACTACATCTTGGGAAAGACGTTAGTCAAACCAAAGAACACCATGGTTCCAGTGAGAGTTTTGAACGCAAGACCACACACTGTCAAACTAAGGCGAGGGGAGGTGACTGGAAAATGCACGCCGACTACTGCCGTGGCAACAATATCTGAACTTGATGCTCCAAGACCTCTCCCATCACCTTGGACAGCGGAAACGAGAGAAACGATTCTCCAGTCCAGTGAGCTGAATCAGGAGCAGCGAACTATGGCAGAGAATCTTATCAATGAGTACGCTGATGTATTTGCCTCACAGGACGGAGAATACGGCCGAACACACATGGTACAACATCGAATAGACACTGGTGATACTAGACCAATTCGTCAGCCTGCTAGGCGCCTTCCATTGGCAAAGCAGACAGAAGTTGCAGAGATGGTATCGGCAATAGAGAAAGAAGGTCTGATTGAAAGTTCCAAAAGTCCGTGGGCATCACCGGTTGTACTGGTTAAGAAGAAAGATGGCAGCACGCGGTTCTGCGTGGACTATCGGCAGCACAATTACGTCACCAAGAAAGATAGCTACCCTCTGCCACGGATTGACGACACGCTAGACACACTATCAGACGCCCGATGGTTTTCCACTCTCGACTTGAAGAGTGGCTACTGGCAGGTACAGATCCATCCAGAAGACCGGGAGAAAACCGCCTTCACCGCAGGAAATGGGCTATGGCAATTCACGGTAATGCCATTCGGGCTGTGCAATGCTCCGGCGACTTTCGAGCGATTGATGGAATGTGTCCTGCAAGGGTTAACATGGAAAACCTGTTTGGTATACTTGGATGATGTCAACGTCGTAGGAAAAACGTTTGCGCAACACCGAGACAATCTAAGGGATGTGTTTCAAAGGCTTCGAAGTGCCCACCTGAAGGTCAACCCCAAGAAGTGCGCCCTGTTTAGAGCGGAAGTCAAGTACCTGGGACACATAATTTCAGCGAAAGCAGTGAGAACCGATCCAGAGAAGGTCGAAGCGGTGAAAAACTGGCCAGTCCCCAAAGAAATGCGGCTATTTAAGGACAGATGGCGATCGAGACCAAGCAGACGGTTTTGAACCGCACGAAGAGATTGGAAAAGTGATAACAGCCGAAGTTGTAATTTTGTGATAAGTTGAAAGTTGAGAGTTAACAAGAAGAAGTAATTAGTTTGGATTTGTGAATTAAGTAATTGAAAGGAGATAAAGTGATTTGAGAGGACAGAGACTTTGTAAGAAAAGAATTGCGAAGAATAGTATAGTGTGAACCTGAATTGTTCTATAGACTAGAAAACAAAGAAATAATTTCACAGAATATTGTTTTATCTACTCGAGCCATAGCTCGCATATTACAGTATGTTTTATTCGTCATGCTTTTTCTTTACATGAGCTTTCCAGCGCAATTTCGCTTCAAGAGTCATGCTTAAATACTTACTGGGTTCGAAAAAGGAACTGCATTGTTATTTATGTACACAAATATGTGTTGTACATTTTGTATTGTAAAGTTTACATGAACTGACTTCAGTTGCCAGTAACTTCTTGCACAGTATTACCGACAGCAAGTACAGCAGTATTGTCTGCAAATGTGGCAACAGAAGTTTCCTCATTTTGTGGTAGGTCATTGGTGTACCTTACCCATATAATAGGAACAAGACAGGTCCTAATACTCTACCTTTGGGTACACCAGCTTTTATATGTTTTAATGTGGAGTACTCACCTTCCAGCTTTATTCTATTTCTAAAGCCAATTGATGGTTTGGTATCAATGTCTTTTCTTCTATGGAGTCGTTTTAGAAGAATTTTTTCAAATAGCTTTGACAGTATTGGCATTAAAGAAATCGGACGATATGGGGTAACTTCGCTAGGTAATTTGTCAAGCTTTGGCATCAAAATTACTTCTGCGACTTTTCATATTCGTGGAACATACCTTAATCTGAATGCTGTATTAATTATTTGTGCTAGTTTTTTCATGCCTATTCCAGGTAATTATTTTTTCAGAATTTCTCCTGTAATAAGACCAAATCCCGGAGCTTTTTTCGGGTTAATCTTTTCTTTTACTTCTTTAGCTATTTCGTTAGAGGTTACTGGTGGAATTAATCTATCCTCTGCACACATTTTTATTGTTTCTTGGAGGCAGTCATTATATTCGTATGGCTGAAAGACGTTTTCGAAATGTTCAGCAAATGCGCCTGCCTTTTAATTGTTTGTTTTTAGCCAATTTCCACTGCTGTTATTAATTGGCGGAATGTATGCCATTGATTTTTTAATTTTTTTTGTAGCCTTCCGGAGTGAATATTCTGTACTAGCATCATTTGTCAAATTGGTAAGGTATCTTTCCACCGACGCAATTTTCAATTCTCTTATCTCTTTTCTTAGCTTATTAGTTAAGCTATTAAGTCTTGTTTTGTCACTTGGCGCTCTTGATAGTTGCCAGCGTTTACGAGCTTTTCTCTTTTCAGATATTAAGTCACATATTTGTTTGGGATATATATTGTAGCATAATAATAACTACGCTCCTATATCTATGCAGCAAACTCCGAAGTGACTTTCCCTTCTGGCAGAATTTTGGTTCGAACTGTCCTTTCATTCGAGGTTCGTGTCTGGGACGAAGTCTCCACAGCTCGTGTCAACGAAAGAGACGAATAATATCAGGGATAAAAGGGAATTATAACTGCAAGAATTATTTCTCTTGTTCCAGTGGTCGAAGAATTTGCTAGAAGTTTCTGGCTATCAGAAACTTCTGCTATATAAGGACAGATGCGATCAAAAAAGACACAGTTGGTTTAGAACCGTGGCGAAGAGATTGGAAAAGTGATAATGGGCGAAGTTGTAATTTGGTGATAAATTGAAAGTTGAGAGTGAACAAGAAAAAGTAATTAGTTTGGATTTGTGAATTAAGTAATTGAAAGGAGATAAAGTGATTTGAGAGGAAAGAGACCTTGTAAGAAAAGAATTTGCGAAGAATAGTATAGTGTGAACCTGAATTGTTCTATAGACTAAAAAATAAAGAAATAATTTCACAGAATACTGTTTTATCTACTCGAGCCCAGCTCGCATATTACAATATATATATCTTTTTACTTTACTATTTGATTCAGGTGTTGAGGCCCAAGCAGTCTTTTGTATATTTAATGTGAAAGTCTGTACTTCTCTTTCTAATTCTTCTATTGTGTCGATAGTTGTGGATAGTTCGATGCACTCTTCCAGTAATTGCCTGAAGTAACTCCAGGGCTCTCATCGCGTAAAACGACGATCGTCTGACGCCGTTGTTTCGAAGATTGTATTGCTTCGTGTAACACTAAAATAATTGAATCGTTTGGACGACGTCGTTTTGGACGATTTACTAATGCTTCGTATAACTTATTAAACTGTCAAATACCGACGATTGAATGATTGCAATTGAACGATTGCTATTTGACAATCCTTTTAAACTTCGTGGTTGATTGTTTAGTTTTGTTGGTTACATTTTAAATAAAAATCATAAAAATAGTAGCAAATACAAAAAAAAAAAAAAATGCGTTGGCATAACAATGTGTTGTTTTTCGATGACGAAGAAAGTGAAAATTCGGTCGGACTATTGCCAATGCGAAGGACGCTTAGAGATGCATCGGATCCTCTTTCACTTCCAACGAAAAAGTAAAAATATTATAAACTATTTTTAAACAATATACTTGCCGAATCCGATTTTGCATCTTAGTTTTATTCAACGTTTTCGCTTATCAAAAGAGGCGTTTGTACTTGTGTTGGAAACTGTTAACCCAAGGAGCATACGTCAACATACATTTCACCAATTTTAAGACTTGGTGCTACCTTAGATGTCCTAGCTGGAGGTTTCTACCAATGGTTGACTGGTAACGACTTTGGTATTTCTGTTGGACAAAGTACCCTTTCAGAGATAGTTTGCGAGACTATAAAAGCGTTGGAACAAAAGCTCTGTCCAATCTGGATTACATTGGATATGGACAACGAAATACGAAAGGAACAGACAATACATTGGTTTTATCAGAAAGATGCAATCCCAGGAAGTAAGTATAAATACCTATATTTTAGGTTAATCGAATTATACTAGTGATTTTATTTCCATAGTTATCGGATGCGTAGATGGTACCCACCTATATTTTCAAAGACCGCGAGGAAATGAGGACATTTTCTTCAATTGAAAGGGAAGAACCAGCTTAAATGCCATAATTGTGTGTAAAAAAAACCGGTAAAAACTGCAATAAATACTAGATACTCTGGATCCGCACATGACTCATTGGTTTGGAAGCATTCCAACGAAAGAACTTCCTTTTTTTGTTAGAAGCCTCAACGAACGCAACCATAATTATTAGCTTTTGGGTAAGTACGTAAAAAATGTTATCCTTATGTAATCTTCACATATAACATTGTAGGTGACAGTGGATATCCTCTTGAGCCTTGGTTGCTCACACCCTATAGAGCATCTAATGACCCAGCTAAGATACACTTCAATCATATTCATTCTAAGGCAAGAAACTTAGTAGAAAGATGTATTGGAATTTATAAAGGTATAACCAATAGCCGTTGTCTTCCCAAATGTATTTTTGACTGTTCCTACCATAGATCGTCGATGGAGAATCTTAATGGAGGAAAGGAAGAGCAGGTACCACCCTAGCAAAGTTGCTATTTTTGCTAACGTTTGCGCTGCACTGCACAACATATGTATCTTCTACAATATGGACAACAATATTGCAGACACCGAATCCAGCTATGACCATTCGTTGGAAAATGTAACTGGAAATAGAGATATTTCCAATAATCACATGAAGGAGTTTGCAAAAAGAATTATAAATTCAATAAAAGAATCGCTGTTCGAATAATTTTTGAACAAAAAAAAAAAATTTCCTTCATTATTAATTTTAATTTGAAATAAATCGGAACAAAACAACGAATTTGAACAGTGACAGCGTAAATATCATTTTCGATATGAATTTAATGTGTTTAGTAGTTCTCAAATTGTTTCTCAAACTGTCTACAGTTTAAACGATGGACGACACGACGGGACGATGCGATTGTAGTGTTACACGAAGCAAACTTTTGACGACGTCGCTTAATACAATCGTTTGGACGATGATCGTCCTAAAAGTTACGCGATGAGAGCCCAGTCGTGGGTTGTTTTCCTTCAATATAACTTTATTACCGAGTGTAAGAAGCAGAGATGAGTGATCTGAGTCAAGATCACGTCCTTCTTCTACTTTGGTAGTATTTAAGGATATATTCCTGGTTATAAAGAAATCGACAACATCTGGAATTTTCTTCCTATCCGCGAGCATTCCGTAATAAGATTTCTATGTTTTTAACCATTAGGATCTTTTGGGCACAGCTCTTTTGTTGCTATTTTGTTTTTCAAGGAAAGTTATTCCTTCCAGAATTTTCTTGTTGCTCTTTTCCATATCTTTCATTCTGGTTAGAATTTTTTTTTAGAAATTTTTTTTATCATCACATTGCTGGATTTCAGGTCTTCGACTTGATTAAGTTCTGTTCGGGATTTGAACCGATATAAAAAGAAAACGGGTAAAAATTTGTAAAATTAACTGGAATAAAACGCAACCACTTTCTAAAAACGTTATAACCGAATGATCTTTATTTAATTCTTTTTGAGTTTTTATATAGTTTTCAATGACATTGCAGTCTATCAAACAACAAAATTCACCACATGGGGAATTTTCATGAGTGGGTGCATTCCGCCTTTCATATCACGCTGACTTCACTATGTGATTGTTTTACGTAACGTGAACATTCTCACCCCACCGATGAGCGAAGGTCATCAGGATGCTTCTTCTAACTTCTAGCTTATTGCACTTATGCTGTTCTGCTACCCCTTCTGGTCTCCTTCTGCTGCCTTCTTAACGTTTTATCTTGTTGAGTATATACATGTTAATGCGTCTCACAGTACATGAAAAGAGAAGCAAATTATTATATTTGTTTACAAATTATTATTTTGTTTAGGCAATGAACAACGAAACTGTGACGAAAGGTAAACAAGCATTGGACAAAAGCATCGGTACATCATTTTACACGCGATACCGTACTTCCACTTCCGCTCTTTTTGCTGACGATGGAGATGAATGGTGTTGCTACATGCGACGCATTGAGTGGTACCGGTGCATTGTTTACCAATACCAGATGTGTTTTGCAGGTCGCCTTTGTGGATGATTATTGATACATGCGAAGGCCAACCTCTGTCCAAGCAAGTGTCGTCCGCTGTTGACGGCAAGAGTTATTCGCTGTTGATGGTTAGTGCGTGAATTCATTCGAGTGTCTATTGTTTTAAGTAGTTTGTGTAGAGTATTTCAGGTGAGTGTTCATTTATTTATTTTTAAATTTATAATCTAAATTATTTTAATTCATTGTGTTGT
The DNA here is from genome assembly GCA_963082735.1 of Pocota personata. NCBI lineage: Eukaryota > Metazoa > Arthropoda > Insecta > Diptera > Syrphidae > Pocota > Pocota personata. The sequence goes on from OY720432.1 coordinate 27,895,891, forward strand.
GTTGTATTGAAGAGTTTTTCTTTTTTTTTTTTTTTTGTATGTGTCCCTCGTTGGTGTGCATGTGTTTTTTTGTTTTTTTGGATTGCGCCAGGGATGTGTAATCTTCATAAATACTAATAGCCCGAGTGCTATTAGCATGCACGATTCGCAAACCTGAGTAATCGAAGCCAGCAATACGCCCACGTACTAAACACACACCCTACACACTTCAACCACTCTCCCCGCGGGACTGCCGTTAGGTATTACTTCGCGGGGCTGGTTAGCAGTTTATGCTATGCTTCTTATGTCAGTTTCTTCCGCTGCTTCAGTTGCTCTTCTTAGCTTTTCTATTCTCCGCAACTCTTTTTGTAGAGTTGTTACGAAGGAACATATTGCCAATTCTCTTCCGATCGTAACATATGGTCGAGGAGTAATGACGGTCTTGGCAGAGTAATTCTCCATGCCGTGAAACGTGTACAGTAAAACACTGCGTGCTCTGTATCTTCATCTTCACCTGGGCATTCCGGGCAGGATGGTGAGTTGTCGTGTCCGAATCGGTGTAGATATTTGCGGTAGCCACCGTGGCCAGACAGGAACTGCGTTAGATGGTAGTTGCAGTCTCCATGTTTTCGACTTATGCAATCTTGGATTGTCGGTATAAGTTTGTATGTCCATCTGCCTTTTGTTGTATTAGCCCAACGAGCTTGCTACATAGCTGCTGACGCTGCCCTTTCTTCAATTTTTATCACCTTGATACCAGTGGCGTCGTGATGACTCAATGCTCTTCTGTTATACATCTTCAGCATTTCATCTGCAAGAATATCGATGGGGACCATTCCAGCTATGACAAATGCAGCTTCGTCAGAGATGGTTCGAAAGCCGCTGATTGTCCGTAACGCACAGAGTCTGTATGATGATGATAGTCTCCTTTTGGTCTAATTCGTCCTCAGTGCCTCCGCCCAGACTGGGGCGGCATATAACAGAACTGAGGTGATAACTCTAGAGAGTAGAATCCTTCTAGCGTATCCAGGTCCACCGATTTTAGGCATGATACGCAAGAGAGCTCCCTGCATTTGTGATGCTTTTTTGGTAACAAAATCAACATGCGTTTTAAACCGTAACCTGTTGTCCAGCATTACTCCAAGGTATTTAACTGCCTCTTTCGACCTGATGGTTTGGTTACCAACCTGAAAGTTGGCAAATTCGACGGTTTTCCGGCTGGTTATAAGAACAGATTCTGTTTTATGGTCAGCTAGTTCTAGTCCGCTTCATTTGTAGCTGATTCTACTGCACGGATTTGTTTAGCTACTGTCACGACTGCAATGTCATCGGCGAATCCAATTATCTCCCTCCCAGGTAGCGCTAATCGTAGGACTCCGTCGTACATGATGTTCCACAATAGTGGCCCTAAAACCGATCCCTGTGGAACTCCCGCAGTTACGTTGTAGTATTTTACCCCTTTATCGGTATTGTACCTCAGCTTCCTGTTGTTGAAGTAGTTCGTCACTATCCGTAGCAGGTAATATGGCGTATCCATCCTGGCAAGTGAACTTCTAATAAACGACCAGTTCGCAGAGTTAAATGCGTTTTTAATGTCCAGCTTTACTACTGCGCAATACTCCTTTGTGCCGTATAGCCATCTTTCTCCTTTGGCACCTTTGGCGATATCAACTATCGCTGTTATGGCATCAACAGTATCTCGTGCTCTTCTGAAGCCAAATTGGTGATCTGAGAGGGCTCCTTTCTCTTCTGCTACTGCGAGTAATCTATTATAGATTATCTTCTCGAGGATCTTTCCCATGGTGTCTAATAGTCATTCCATTTTGGGCTAGTAAGTTATGGGAGCTGGACCGGTTTTTTCCCTTTTATTTCCAGTATTATCACCTGATGGTCGCTGTGTGAATATTCTTCACTGACCCTCCACTTTATGGTTTTCAGGATGGAGTTGCTCGCAAAGGTGATATCAATGATGGAGCCTACTCCAGCCTTCCGGTAAGTATTTGCCCGGCCCTTATTAGCAATGCCTATCGCTAGGGGAGCGAATGTTTCCAATAAGACCTGTCCTCTGGTGTTGGTGAGCCTGCTGCCCCATTCTGTGGCCCACGCGTTGAAGTCTCCTCCTATAACTACTGGGGCTCTCTGAAGCGCATCCGCGGTTAGATTATCCAGCATTAGTTGGTACTCGCTGGCCGAGTTTTGCCTTATCGCAGATCCAATTGTTGTTCTCTTCGGGACATTTATATGGTTCACTGATCATAATAACGTCCGTGCTTTCGTCCTTGGCCGTTTGTGCTAGGATGTCCTGGGCTATTCTACAGTGATTAAGATTTATCTGTAGAATCTTCATGGTATTTTGCTTGTAATAGCTCTCCGAAATACTGGGCATTTGCTACTGCCGGCTACATGCTGCGCGGCGTCCGGGTGGTCTTTCTTGCAGAACATGCAAGATGGATCCTTGTTGCAATTCTTCGCTATGTGGCCTTCTACTCCTCATCTCCTACATAGCTTGGAGCCAATTTTAATCTTTCCTGCTTCTAACAGCTTTCGTACGTCTACTGCGGGAAAGCTGATCGTTGCTGTTTGGGTTCCTCCGTACGCCCTCCGCAGGGATAAAATATCTGCTGGTAAAACTTTCACTCCAAACTGGGCTTCGATTGCATTGATTACGTCGTCTATAGTCGTAACCTCATCGATGTCTTTGATCTCAAGGGTAGTGCGATGCGTAAGCGAACTTACATTCGCTTGCTCTGCTAGAGCTTCACTAATGACGCCTTTAATTTCGTTTGTCTTATTTCCCGTCTCCTTGAATTGTATAAGGAGGTCTCCCTTGCGTAGTATCTCTGCGTATTAGAGGGTCCCCGTAGCTTTAATGACGATAGCGTCAGGTCTAGGTCTTTTGACCTCTTGTTGCTTCTTTTTGGCGATCTTCTTGTTGGTGGTATTTACCCATTCTTATTCTCCTGCCGTTAGCTTCTTGTTTGTGGCTATAACTTTTTTCTTAGGTCTGACCACTGGGGTCTCTACGCCGGTGGTCTCAAACTTCTCCTTGGTGTTTATCAATGGAATGTGTTTTTGTTTACGCTTTGGCTCCGAGCGCTTTTTGCCTGTAACATCATTTGATGCATTTTTCCGCGTCTGTTTTGGCTCCGGTGGTTCGTTGTCTGCCGCGCCATTCGGTGGCTGTTGCTGCTTTCGTTTTGGCTCCGGGGGTTCGTCGTCTGCAACGTGTCTTCTCTTGGGCTCAGATGTTGTTTTTAGCCATAGCGAAGTTTGCGACGAGTTGTTCCGGCGAATCACTTGCTTTGCTTCCTCATCTTGTAGCTGAATCGCCGAGAGCTCGTAGAGGGCTCTGATGCTTTCAATAGCATCTCGCATCGCTTGGTGAATTGAACGTCTTTTGCCATCTTCCAGCATTTCTACCAGCCCTCTAATTTGTTCACCTAACTTGTGGAAATCAGTTTTATGGGTTGGTGGTTCTACCGTTACCTTTCGTATTGCGGGTGACTCGCATCGTTCCGCACTTCTTTGTGATGCTGCTACTTGGTCGATTGGTGACCTCAGCATCCTCGATCCCCTCTGGAAGGGGTTCTCCTCGCTCTCCTCTACTTCAATTTCTCCGGTGTTTTTGTTAGTTTTTATTGTAATCATTTCTAGTGGATCCCCATGGTTGTCTTTGCAAGCAGTGAGGCCATGCGAGGGTTGACACAAGCCCTTATGGGGTTTTGTGCCAGAGCCGAATCGGTGCTAACCAGGAATGTTACATCTGGACCTACACCACCAACTTAATGGTGATGAAACATTGAAAGTACTTTTAGGCCTGCCAAGGTTTTAACGGGATGGAGGCGCTTGTATCATTAACCTGAAAGCCATTTCCGCAGGATTTCACTCTTGCTTCCTCAGGTAACAGAATACTACAAACGTCAGCCCTCATAGCTGTCATTCCAATTCGTTTTCCAGTATGCCATAATTAAGACCTTATTGGGCTTAGTCTTAATGTTTTATGGTAGTGGTTACGGTTATTTATATATATATATACCTATGTATATACATATATTTATGTACGCCTATGTGCAGCATCCCTCTCGGTCAAAGAAGCTGCGCGTTTTACGATGTGGCGGGTTTGTCCGCATCTCGTCATTTTCTCCTTTCTGTATCCCTCGTAGCCACCTTGAGGTGGAAAGCACATATATGGAAGACGGTGCTTACTCGTCTTGTCGCAGAGAGTCCATAGGGGTTCCTTTAACCTTTCAAGCCCTTCTTCTCTGCCGCTCTTGGTCGGAGGTATTCGCAGTTAGCCTCCATGTATGAGTTTTCGTACCAAGTACTATGAATGGTAAAAGTATTTTGGGTAATGTGTGCTGTTGGGAGAAGCATTTTACTTATATATTTGGTTTTTGTTTTTTTTTAAATTTGTGTTGATTGTTCTGTGTTATTTATTGGTAATGGACATAGTTTTGTGATCGGTCGGCGAAATTCTCCTTGTTGCATCTTAACTTTTACCACTCTTGTTATTTTGCCTGCTCCCGGATAGGTTTGTAGTATGCGGCCTAGGTTTCATTTAGCTGGGGAAAGTCGTTCGTCCTTTATTAGCACCAGATCTCCTTCTTTTAGCTGGTATTTAGCTTTCAGCCATTTAGGACGATGCTATAGTCGGTTTAGGTATTCGTTCTGCCACTGATTCCAGAACGTCTGCAGATGAGCTTGGGTAGCCTTCCAACGGTCGACGTAGCCTTGTTTTCCCGATGTCAAGTCTGGTTCCGGCACTGTGGACAGGGTTTCCCCTATAAGGAAGTGTGCTGGTATCAAAGCTTGGAAGTCGCTTGGGTCTTCTGTAAGAGGACAAAGAAGTCTCGAGTTTTAGCACGCTTCCACTTGTGTTAAAAACGTGGTGAGCTCCTCATATGTTAGAGTCCTGTTTCCAACAATTCTTTTCATATGGAACTTAACACTCTTCACTCCTGCTTCCCATAATCCTCCAAAATGGGGTGAAGCCGGGGGAATGAAGTTTCATTTAGTTCCTTCCATCGCTAGGGCGTTCGCGATTTCCTTCCAGTCCTGAGATCCGCTTTTTAGTAACCGACGTAGTTTCGCATCAGCACCCACGAAGTTTGTACCGCAGTCGTTGTAGATATTGCTACAAAAGTGGATCGCTTTCGAGGCCAAGCAAATAAAAATTGCCAAGTACCCCTTGTGGCATTTAGCTCCGCGACCTTTCCATGCCCGAATGTTTATAGGCCCAGCATAATCGATGCCGGTGTGTGTGAAAGGCTTTGACACGGTGATGCGAGGAGCTGGTAACTCTCCCATGAGTTGTGCTGCCTTAGACCGGAACCTATAGCATGTGATGCAGCTGTTAAAATTAACAGCCTATTGTAGTACGCAATTATTCTGACCACCTTTTTAAGTTGGGAAGATTTGTCGATCAATCGCATAACCTGATTTTCTTCCGCTTCCACTCTGTGACATCGGGTTCGCTTTTGTCCATCTTCGGTTGACAAGTTCGTTGGCTGGATCGGCATGTCGAAGTCCCAAGCCGAATGTAAAAACGTAGGTCCTTTCCACCATAAATGCTCGCTTATTAACGCTGAGGGCAGTACTCCTCGGGACGCTAAGTCGGCTGGATTCTGTTCGGTTGGGATGTGGTTCCAAATTGACAAGCTTGTCAACCGCTGAATTTCACCAACTCTGTTTCCGACGAAGGCCTCCCATCGTGATGGCTGCGACCTAATCCAGCAGAGGGTGATTGTAGAATCGGTCCAGGCATATACACTCTTCGTGGTTAAGTTGAGCACCTTTGTCACGTGGTTCAGAAGTCTCGCCAGAATAACTGCTCCGCATAATTCCAGCCTTGGAATGCTTACCGGCTTGAGTGGGGCAACCCTAGTTTTTGAAAGAAGCAGGTGCATATGCAGTGTGCCTTTTTCATCCTCAACTCTTATGTAAACTGCCGCACCAAAAGCCTTTTCAGATGCTTCCGAGAATCCGTGTATCTCAACCTTGTACAATCGTTCCCTGGTATTCATCCATTGAGGAAAACGGATACGGTGTACGGATTCAAGGTTTTTAAAAAAATGTTCCATTCACTCAGGGTTGTTTTGTCTACTGGGTCGTCCCACGTCATCTTTTTGGCCCATACAACTTGAAGAAAGCCCTTCGCTTTGATGACACATGGCGAAATCCATCCCATAGGATCAAAAAGCCTATCTATGGTCGATAAGATGGACCTCCTTGTTTGCCTGTGGATGACTTGGTGGCTTGTAGCTTATAGAAAGATGTCTTTGTCGGGGTGCCAGTAGATTCCGAGTATCTTGAGCTGACGTGATCCTTCTGAAGGCAGCTAGAACTTTACCTATCGGTGTTGAAGGGGAACTTCTTTTAGAAGGTTCGCCGTATTGGAAGCCCACTTACGAAGGTTTAGCCCGGCTGCTTCCAATGTTACTTTGATGTCCTTCATCTTTTCTTCAGCTTCGTTGATGGTGTCAGCTCCAGAGATTAAATCGTCCACATACATCTCGTCTTTGATCATCTTTGCCGCTCGTGGATGTTGAGAACGAGCCTCTTCTGCCAGCCAGTTAAGAGTCCTGATAGCTAAGTATGGTGCAGATGCTGTTCCAAAGGTGACTGTCTTAAGCTGATACGTCTTGAGAACCTCAGATGGATGCTTTCGCCACAGTATGAGCTGGTAAAAAGAGTCTCTGTTGGTTATCCAAATTTGGCGGTACATTTTTTCTATATCGGCTGTGAAAGTGTACCTGTACAGCCTCCACCTAAGGATAACACCGACTATATTATTTTGAAGTGCCGGTCCAGTCATCATCCTGTCGTTAAGAAACGTTCCATCTGACGTCTTAAAGGAAGCGTGAAAGACTACCCTCAATTTGGTGGACGAACTGGTTTCTTTTATGACTGCATGGTGTTTCAGATAGTAGTGCTGAGTGCTTTCCAGCAAGTGCTCTTCATCCTCGCTCATGTGATCCAGTTGTAAGTATTCCTCAGTACATGCTGCATAATCCCTTTGTAACTTTTTGTTCTTACATAGACGTCCTTCTAGGCGTTTGAAGCAATACAAAGCGCCTTCCTTTGATCGACCAAGAATCAGATGAACATTTCCTTTAAACGGAAGGGCGACTTCACAACGGCCGTCTACCGACCGCTTGATGTTCTTCACGAAATGCTCTTCCCACGCAATGTCTTCAGGAGCTTCGGAGGTTAGAAATGGAGTTTCTTCTAACCCCCAGAACTGGCGCATGCGAGCCTCCACATTGCATGTTTGGTGAAAGCTCTTTATTGGCTGAGACGCTAATGGGCACGCCCAAAGAGAATCCACCCAAGTTTCGTGTTTTGTGCCACAGGTAGATTGGCATTAATTGGTCTAACCAACTCTGGCAACAAAATATCAGCTAAAACGTCGCTGCCCAACAACAAGCCAATTTTGGCTGGTTTAAAAAATAATGGGTCGACAGCGACTTATATACGAGGGCCTGCGTGTTCATTACAAAGGTGGAATGGTGAGACCTAATCGTGATGTCGACGACCTTTTTACAAGTGCCGCTATTGACCATAGCTAACCCGGATACCTCGACAAAAGTTGATTCAAGCCGCAAATGTAAAAATTGTATTGCTGATTCAGTAATAAACGACGCCTCAGAACCTGAATCTAGCAATGCTCGTAGTGAAACAACTTCCCCTGATGACCCGCTGACCTTCACAATAGCTGTGGCCACTTGAGTGTCCGTATGTGGCACAGAGAGGTATGTGTGGACGGATTTGCTGCCGCCTGGCTTTTCTCCATTCGACGGCTGACCATTGGGACTATCACGTTGACTTAAAAGAGATAGTTCCGTACTTGGTGGCGTAAAACTTGGAGCATGTGGATTGATCGTCGAGGTATGAAAATTTGTATTTTGTGGGAATGGCTGCTGAAATTTTAGGATGTTAGTTGACATATTACAGGGAAGTGGTTGCGACAGATAATTCGTTTGTGGATGGTTATGCTGTGAGTTATGTAAAAGGGAATGATGTGGCTGCTGACAGTAATAACACCTACGGCTACTTGGACAATTCTCTGACAAGTGACTATAAGCTAAGCAATTCCTACACAAACCCAGCTTGGAGATGCTTTGACAGCAGTCATCTATGCTCGTTTTTAAAAATCGGTTGCATTTCGGATGGCATGCTGACCCTTATTGCAAAGTTTACATGAAAACTTGGAAGTAGCTGCTTGAAAGTGAAAACAGTTACGCTGAGATACCTTTTTTGACGGTTCAGACACCGTTTTACCTTGTTGGTAACCAACAGCCTCCAATGTACGGAACCTCGATTCAAGAAATTGTTTGAATTCCGCGGAAGTCGGCAGCTCCTTGGTGTCCTTCTTGGTTCCCAGTTTCTCCTCCCAAAGTTGCTGTGTCTTCGATGGTAATTTCTGCAACAGAATGTAAATGAGCATTACATCCCAGTGTTCGACCGACACCTTCAAGTTGCCCAAGCTGTGAACTATTTCGGTTGATGTATCTAGGAGGTACTTTATGGTTCTCCTGAGTAATTAGCGGTTGATTGAAGAAGCACTTCAGTTGAGTGTTCACCAAAAACCTTTGATGATCATACCTATCCTGTAAAATAGCCCACGCTTTCGAATAATTGCCGTTGGTAAGAGGTAAGTGCGACAATATTTTTTCAGCTTCACCCGAAATACTCATTTTCAAATAATGTAGTTTCTGTATTTCAGATAATGAAGCATTGTGATGAACAAGGGACATGAATAAGTCACGAAATCCTCGCCACGATTCGTAATTACCCGAGAATATTGGAACCGGAATATTTTCCAGCCTTAAGTCTGCATTGTGAGTGGTAATTGTAATATTTGATTCCACTGTGCTAACCTCACCTTTGGTTTCCTTCGTCTCCACTAGGTCGAGCGCATCAAGAAAATCAGCTCTGTAGTCGAAATATAATTCGCGAAACCTTTCGTATATTTCTTCTACTTCTGTACATTTGTCCTCCTCACCATCCGACAGCGCCTCTATACACACCTCATACACCTTTTCAGCAGATTCTATAGACTTTTCAAGCATGGACAGACGACCTGGTATATAATTTGCCGTCCGACTGCTTGATCCCCTTTTAGCGAAGTTTGACTCAACCTTTTCCAATTGGGTTAATGCACGCGTGAGTTTAATATGTTTCATTTTTGTTAAAATGTTTTATATTTCCGCACACAAAGGAATAATAATAAAAATGCACTTATTTGACAACTCCTGGTCCAGGACAGACAATCACTTGGTTCTTTTTTAGTCCAGATGACGGTTCCACACAACTCAGCACGTATAATATTGCCACAGCTCCTCAAAATCGTCAGATATCCAGCGAAAGTAAGCACACAATTTGCACACAGCAGTCTTTATTTATTATTAAGGTTCAGCACACGAATTGTATAAAATTGTAAAAACAAATCCACACTATGGACAGAAATGTTAAAAAAAAAAAATACGTAAAAACTTTTGCGTGATAATATTGTAAATTTTGTCGCAAAGATCAACTTTGTTTTTTCTTAGAATCCGGCTCGATTGAACCAAAACGTTCGGGACTTGAACCGATATTAAAGAAAACGGGTAAAAATCTGTAAAATTAACTGGAATAAAACGCAACCACTTTCTAAAAACGTTATAACCGAATAATCTTTATTTAATTTTTTCTGAGTTTTATATAGTTTTCAATGACATTACAGTCTATCAAACAACAAAATTCACCACATGGGAAATTTTCATGAGTGGGTGCATTCCGCCTTTTATATCACGCTGACGTCACTATGTGATTGTTTTACGTAACGTGAACAAGTTCCCATTTTTCTTCATGGACAATTTTTTTTAGTGGTTTTATATATTTGGGGTTTTGTCAAGTCCTTTTTGATTTTGTTTTCTTTGTCTTTAGATGTGTATTTTTTTACAGGCTTTTGCTTTTTTTTTTGTGGTTGTTATATTTTGCCTGCTGTAACTCTTTTGTTACTACACAGCCTCTGTAGTTAGCTTGGTGTCTTTCGTTATAGTTGGCACATTTCGGGAGTGCTTTTTTATCCCTTATGCAGTCTTTTGTATGATGGTCGCCTGCGCATTTAACATATTTTGGGTTAGAATTGCAGTATTTGTGAGTGTGACCATTCTTTTGACAATTCTTACATTGAGGAACTAGCTTTGTTTTCCGCAGAGAATGAATTTTTACTTTCATTCCTAAGATATTGTAACATAATAATAACTACGCTCCTACAGCCCATTCCAAAGTGTCTTTTCATTCGGGGTTTGTGTCTGCGGTTAGTCTCCACAGTTCATGTCTACGATAAGAGACGGATAATATCACGGATAATATCACGGATAAGAGAGAATTATAACTGAAAGAAATGATTGTCATCTTGGAATTATTACATCAGAATTTTTTTTGTTCCAGTGGTCGAAGAATTTGCTAGAAGTTTCTGGCTATCAGAAACTTCTGCTATATAAGGACAGATGGCGATCGAGACGAGGCAGTCGGTTTTGAACCGCACAAAGAGATTGGAAAAGTGATAATGGGCGAAGTTGTAATTTTGTGATAAAATGAAAGTTGAGAGTTAACAAGAAGAAGTAATTAGTTTGGATTTGTGAATTAAGTAACTGAAAGGAGATAAAGTGATTTGAGAGGAAAGAGACCTTGTAAGAAAAGAATTTGCGAAGAATAGTATAGTGTGATCTTGAATTGTTCTATAGACTAGAAAATAAAGAAATAAATTTCACAGAATATTGTTTTATCTACTCGAGCCGTAGCTCACATATTACAATATCTTAGATTTCATAAATTCTCTGTATGTCCTCGTCTATCCCAAAAGTGAGCATGAACATCACCAGCGAGTCTTTGTTTATGTACCTAAGCATGTTAACAACTTCTAGTATTTTGAAGTTTTTCTTTTTGAGGTCATTAGATATGCTTTCACGTGAGCATGAAAAATGTAGTTTTTTTGCGACAACCTTTATCGGCATCGTTTGTTTATTTTCAAACGAATACCATTGCACTTTTTTTGTTTAAGTAGTTTTGTGAAGATCCTGTAGGAATCTTCGTCTTCCACATTCATTTTGACGTCATTTTTGTTTATTAAAGCTGTATTAGCTTTAATTTTATTTTTCACCAAAATATTCAGTAAGCCTTCGTACTTCGCTATATAGAGTACTATAGTTGGAGGTGGCTTTATTGGCTTGGGTGTTTTTTTATTTTTATTTTGAATCTTTTCTGCGCTTTTGAGGTTCACTTTTGGTGATGAAAACTCCGGAGACATGTTCATTTCTCTTTTTTTGTTTCTTTTCTCCCTGTTAGGGATGGCTATGTCTCTCTTCGTAATTTTTCTTCATCCGTAGAATACATGACAGCTTTGGTAACCTGCTAATTTTTATTATTCACTTGTATTTTTAGCAGTTACAATTCAAGTTTTAATTTATCGATTTCGCTTGTCAGCTTTTCACTGAGTTGCTTAAAATCGTCTCTTTCTTGACACGCTTTTTTGTATTTAACCTCCAACATTGAATTTTCTTTTATTGGTTGGGATAGTGGTGATCTTACCATTTTACGACTCTTTATGAAAGGGTCTTCAAGTGCTAGCAATAAATGGTTCCTCCCAGAATCCATGGAACCGACCTCCGAAGAGGATTGATTTACCAGGTTACCCGGCACATCACCTGGGGTAGTTATATTATCTGTTTTGTTCATTGCATTATTACGAGTAGCTTAACTTTTTTTCTCGCCTCTTATGACAGACATATTTACATCGGGTATATTCTAACCCCTTACCCGAAGGGGGAATTGAGAAGAGTAAAACTGAACTAGCTAGATATTTAGAAAAACAAAAATAAATCCACAGATAAATACTTATCATAGTGGTAGTAGTATTAAAAGGTATCAGATTTTAATAAATTAATAGTTTATGATTTAAGAACACATGGTCGTGACATAAATGTTGTCTGTCAGAGATTAGATTATATACATACTTCATTATTTCAAATTAGTTAAAATGACAATTGTAAATATTTAGTTATTAAATTCTTCTATTTATAATTTTCTGTTAGCTAAAACATTGATGAGGCAATTTTTCCTCAATTACTGAGTGATCCATTTTATAATTCTATTATTTCCTCTTCTAATAAGTATGTTTTCTCAAAATTTTTGTCTGAGTTGTCTTAGAATAGGACTTCTACCTATGAAGTGTTTTCTCAAAACATTTGTGTCTGAGTTGTCTAAGAATAGGACATCTACCTATGAAGTGTTTTTGATTTCTTTGAGAATTCATAATGAGCATTTTTTTAGCTGTTTACATTAAAAGTAGTTTCAATTAATTCTATCAATTCGCAGTGAGCCTTGAAAATCCACATTATTTTATTTTGGCCATTATCGTCGATGAAGTATGGATTCCCCTTCTCAAAATCAAGATTTTTATATGATATACTAGTTCCTGTCACTCCTGGAATCCGTTTCCGGTGGTAACTTAACTTAAGATTGCTCAATAATTATGTTCCTATTTATTATACCATTCCACTGTATTGTGTTTTCATTCCTACAGCTGAGGTTAAAATCATAAGCCAGCTTATTCGAATTTTCGATCCAAAATAAATCTATTTGTATTAGCTTTAGGGTAAGTTGATGTGGTAATCGGTTAATCTCATATTCAAATAGTGTATGTCAGAGGCATCTCAGATGCAAGTCCAGGCAACCTCAGTGTCCTTTTAACAAAATACCTTTGTATTTTATCCACTTCGTCAAAGAGCGTATGACCCCAAACTTGCTCTCCATTCGTTTTGCTTGGAATAAATGCCACTTTGATCGCAGAGACACATTTCTTTTATTGAGGAGGTTGTTCCATGTCGCGTTTATCCTGTTTTTGTCTCATAGTTTCTTTTCTCAGTATGCCTTGCAAAATCACTTTTGGTGTCAATGTCATCCCTGGGTTGCAATATTTTCAGGATCGAATCCTGATGTCAAGAATCATCTCTCTATATATATATTTATTTCGCATGAAATAAATAAAAAAGTCGATTAATTGCGAAAGCTTTTGTCAACTCTACTGCGAAGGCATAACACTGGCAGTAGAGTGGTCATATGGCTAATATGCAACTTGATCGTGATGATGACATCAGGAGGACGGACAAAAATTCTGTGAATCATGCAACGACAATAATAGCAAAACAAAAATACTCCCCAGTTATCTGGACGCCACCCTTGGAGTGAACTGAAGCAATTTTTTCGATTGAGGGAAGCTTTTCATGATGATTTTACTCTCGAATGTTTGTCAGACGTTCGCGAGAGGTGGAACTGTGAGAAAAAATTTTGTTTTGTGTTTTTTTTTTGGATTTGAACCTTGAACCTCTGACAGTGATCGCGCACATAACCACGGTTTCCACAAACTTCCATACTTATTGAATTGTTACTGCTGGTTTCCAAAAAGTACTAAAGCCTTGAAAATACTTCTTCAAATGATCGATTTTGTCTTCAAATATGTGTGTTTCAAGTAATATTGCAATATCATGGAAAATTACATACTTAAAGAATTCGTTATATAAAATTTTCTTTGCAATTCACGTATTATATACACGTTGGATTGGGTCCAGGCATACAAACAGACAGACAATACCCTACAGCTAACAAAACACAACATAAAGATCACGTGACATGACCAACAAGTGTTCAACCATCCGACGACCAAGCGGCACATAACAGACAGCGCAACAAAGTACATAATGCATACACACACAAGTAAGCGAAAAGGACGATCACAGAACTACATAATACACACACTCACGAATGTACCAACGAACGATAAACGAAGATACACGCATGTACAAACACTGACAAGCGACAGCGACGAAACGCCACGGACTAGACTGTAGAGAGCTAATATCGGTTAGTCTTCAAACTATCATTGGGTGATTATGTCATATATTTATTTTTATTTGTTCTCCTAGTTAACTAGTTCGAATGGTTTTATTCTTCGTAATCTTCTAACTAGATTGTTATTATTAAGTACTTCGACTACTTCTAAAATAGAATGGTTGCGAAGCCTACCTTCATGTCTTCTTGCGACCTTCCTGACCTCGTCCTCTACCATTCTAATTTTTAAATCCCTATTAACAATATTGCGTAGTACTTTATTTTGAAAGCATTGCATCACAGATAATAAAGTTACATAGATATCGCATGCAGAGTAAAAAAATATGTCACGTTTACTACTACGTCCCAGTTTGATTGAACTCGTTCGAATCGTGCATAAGACATGATGTTCTTTCAAATTTGGTTGGAACAACAAATTGCTTGTTGCTTTTGCTGGCCTACTAAAGTGGATTATTAAATTATTTCATTTGAATACATAGACGGAAGTCATAGATTGGATTCACCAGTGTACTCTAGAGGTGTTGGTTTGTAGTGAGGTCCCCGTGCCTCTCACTCTGGCGTAGTTAGTTCAATTTCGTGATTGTGTTGCATTTGTTTTCCTGACAAAATTTGAATTTTTTGATTTTTACTGGTAATTTTTTTTTGGATTTTCCAGGCTCAATGATTTCGCAAGAGAATAAAAAGTGCAAAGTAAAGAATTACTTTGCGATACTCAAAGCATTGGTTTTGCTCATCAAATCAGTTCAAGTCTCTAAGGTTTGTTATTTTTATGCATTCCAAGGCCTTTCTCTCCCTTATATTTCTAAAAATTGTATTGAATACTTTGAAATAGAGCTTACAAATATTGAAAAATTCATCAGTTGGTGCTAAGAGACTTCCAAAATCACTATTTTAGGAAAAATTCTTAGCAAAAATGAGAAATTCTGACGGACATGTTATTTGTTTATCACATTTTAAAAATAATTTCGAACAATTTGCACACTTGTTTTTTAAAAACATTTTAAATGAAGACTTCGTTGAAGTCACCTTTCGCCTGGCTGGGCCAACAGGTTGTGTATGAAATGGGCCAAATAAATGATGAGGATATACAAAGAAAAGCCTCATGTTGAAAAAAGAAGTCAACAATCTTCTCAACAATCAAAAATCATCCCCTCTACATCATTATCATCATTATCATCATCTCACTACCACCGAAAAGAAACTTATTTGAGTTCATCGTCGGATATAGGAAGTATAATATATTGTAACATAATAATAATTACGCTAATACAGAACATTCCAAAGTGTCTTTTCATTCGGGGTTCGTGTCTGCGGTTAGTCTCCACGGTTCATGTCTACCATAAGAGACGGATAATATCACGGATAAGAGAGAGAATCATAACTGCAAGAAATGATTGTCATCTTGGAATTATTACATCAGAATTTCTTTGTTCCAGTGGTCGAAGAATTTGCTAGAAGTTTCTGGCTATCAGAAACTTCTGCTACATAAGGACAGATGGCGATCGAGACCCAGTAGTTGGTTTTGAACCGCACGAAGAGATTGGAAAAGTGGTAATGGGCGAAGTTGTAATTTCGTGATAAATTGAAAGTTGAGAGTTAACAAGAAGAAGTAATTAGTTTGGATTTGTGAATTAAGTAATTGAAAGGAGATAAAGTGATTTGAGAGGAAAGAGACCTTGTAAGAAAAGAATTTGCTCGAGCCGTAGCTCGCATATTACATTGGTGTCAGAAGTGGGATAAAATTTATTCTGTGAATAACTATTTCCGTGGTGTGAAATTGCACAAAAAAAAAGAAAAAAAAAAAAAAAACCATTTCTGTGTTGAGTTAATTAGTTGCGCAAAATGGGTCGCAAATTGGGAAAACTAACTATAATTCAACTAAAGGCAGAACTCAGTAAGCGGAACCTCGACACAACTGGGGGAAAAGATGCCCTACTGATTCGTCTGGAAGAAGCAGTAACGCAGGAAGGTGAAAATCCGCACGACGTAGAGTTTGACGTGGAAGAGGAGCCAGAAAGTACAGCAGCCGACCCGGGTATAACAAGTCTGCTCCTGCAACTTAAGTTAGTCATGGACGAACAAAAGAAAGCAATAGAAGACCAAAGGAATTCTCTAGAACTTAAGCTGGACGAACAAAAGAATTCTCTAGATGCTCTGGAAAGCAAACTTAATGAGCAAAACAAGAACTTGGAATCCAAATTCGAAGCGATCGAAGAGAAAATCGAGAAGGTCGAGACGCAACTCGAAAAAGTCGAAACTAGATTCGTTGAAAACTTTGAGAAGCATGAAACTCAGTTCGGGAAGATAGAGACTCAGTTTGAAAAAGTAGAAAAGCAAGTCGAAAATCTTGCTAACGAACTCAGCAACGTGAAGAGACAGAAAGCACGGGAATATTCCACTGACGGTCTGAGAAGAAAGGAGATCCAGCCTCCTATCTTCGATGGTCAAACGTCATGGCTAATTTATAAGAGGCAATTCGAAGCGGCCGCAATGACCAATAGCTGGGACGATGAAGAGAAGTCTATTGCACTCACGCTTGCACTGAGGGGTCCAGCTGCGGAGCTCTTGCAGACCATCCCGGAAGATAAACAGCAGAACTACGACTCTCTGGTTCAGGCTATCGAGATGCGGTTTGGGGATGAACACATGCAGCAGGTGTACAGGGTTCAGCTGCGTAGTCGAGTCCAGAAAAGGGGGGAAACGCTCCAACAGTTGCAAGCGGATATAGAGCGACTAGCCCATCCTTCATACAATAAAGCCGGTGAGGAGCTTATCAATGGCGGTGGAAGCTTTTATTCAGGCCATAGAGGACAGACAACTGCAAATGGCTGTAAGGATGGCTGAAAAGCGAACACTCCCCGAGGCATTGGCATTCGCTTTGTCAATGAAGGCTGCGGACCAAGCATACCAGGGAATACACCGTGTCAGGGAAATGTCCGTCGTGGAATGCTCATGCCAGAGAACAGCCGTCATGGATGAAGACAAAGCTCGCAGAAGTCAAATCCGTTGCTGGAATTGCAAACAAACCGGACACCTACAACGGCAGTGCAGAAGTGCACCTAGACGAGGAAATTGTCCACATTGCGGAAGTAGGAGAAGCAGAGAGGAAGCATCTGGCGGTGATAACATCCATCCTGTCGGTCAGACTTCCCAAAACCAGCAGTCGGGGAATGCGTAGGGACCAACTTCGCGGGTTACTGGAATCGAGTCCCCCAGGACCACCATTCAAGTTTCGCAAACCAAACGGGGTAGCAAGAGCCTGACAGTGGAGGCACTAATCAACAAGAAGAAGTGCGTAGCCACCATCGACACAGGTGCCACCGCCTCGTTGTAAGCTCCTGGCTGCACAACACCAACAGCTACTGCCTGAAGACTGCAACAGGGAAAATGGCGAAGGCGTTTGGAGAAGTTCGTCTTACGATTACTCTGGCAGGACTGACGTTCTCCCATGCGTTTCTGGTGGCAGATATATGCGACGAGTGCATCATCGGAATAGACTTCATGAAAGCAAATGAAGTAATCTTGGACATCGGGATGCAAGTACTGAGGTATCGAAATGTGGAGATTCCGATGGTGTACGGAAACGAGAATGCCGTAGCTCTCAGGACAGTCATCAGCAAAGACGAAGTTTTGCCGCTGTCTTCAGAGACAATCATTTGGACGAAGCTGGAAGGTGATCTTGGGAGCCACCGATTCTACATAGTAGAACCAGACCCAGAGAAGAATTCTCAAGACTACATCTTGGGAAAGACGTTAGTCAAACCAAAGAACACCATGGTTCCAGTGAGAGTTTTGAACGCAAGACCACACACTGTCAAACTAAGGCGAGGGGAGGTGACTGGAAAATGCACGCCGATTACCGCCGTCGCAACAATATCTGAAGGTGATTCTCCAAAACCTCTCCCATCAGCTTGGACAGCGGAAACGAGAGAGACGATTCTCCAGTCCAGTGAGCTGAATCAGGAGCAGCGAACTATGGCAGAGAATCTTATCAATGAGTACGCTGATGTATTTGCCTCACAGGACGGAGAATACGGCCGAACACACATGGTACAACATCGAATAGACACTGGTGATACTAGACCAATTCGTCAGCCTGCTAGGCGCCTTCCATTGGCAAAGCAGACAGAAGTTGCAGAGATGGTGCCGGCAATGGAGAAAGAAGGTCTGATTGAAAGTTCCAAAAGTCCAAAAGAAAGATGGCAGCACGCGGTTCTGCGTGGACTATCGGCAGCTCAATTACGTCACCAAGAAAGATAGCTACCCTCTGCCACGGATTGACGACACGCTAGACACACTATCAGGAGCCCGATGGTTTTCCACTCTCGACTTGAAGAGTGGCTACTGGCAGGTACAGATCCATCCAGAAGACCGGGAGAAAACCGCCTTCACCGCAGGAAATGGGCTATGGCAATTCACGGTAATGCCATTCGGGCTGTGCAATGCTCCGGCGACTTTCGAGCGATTGATGGAATGTGTCCTGCAAGGGTTACCATGGAAAACCTGTTTGGTATACTTGGATGATGTCATCGTCATAGGAAAAACGTTTGCGCAACACCGAGACAATCTAAGGGATGTGTTTCAAAGGCTTCGAAGTGCCCACCTGAAGCTCAACCCCAAGAAGTGCGCCCTGTTTAGAGCGGAAGTCGAGTACTTGGGGCACATAATTTCAGCGAAAGCAGTGAGAACCGATCCAGAGAAGGTCGAAGCGGTGAAAAACTGGCCAGTCCCCAAAGACAAACACCAACTAAGGAACTTCCTGGGCCTAGCCACCTACTACAGACGGTTCGTGAAGGATTTTGCCGGGATCGCAAAGAGCCTTCACCAGTTGACGGAAAAGGGGAAACAATTCAAATGGTCAATTGAGTGCGAGAAGAGCTTCAAGGCACTTAAACAACGGCTATGCGATGCCCCGATACTAGCTTACCCCACTCCCGGGGAAACGTTCATTGTGGATACAGATGCTAGTAATGTCGGGGTAGGAGCTGTACTCTCCCAGGTGCATGATGGCCAAGAGAAGGTGGTTGCGTACTTCAGCAAGGTGCTCTCTAAGCCAGAAAGGAACTACTGCGTGACAAGGCGGGAACTTCTAGCTTTGACCTTGGCTACGAAGCATTTTCACAAATACCTTTATGCTAGAAAGTTCGTTCTTCGCACAGACCATGCAGCCTTAAAATGGCTATTACAGTTCAAGAGTCCTGAGGGTCAGGTCGCAAGATGGATCGAAAGGCTGCAAATATACGACTACGAAATACAGCATCATAAAGGAAAACTCCACTCTAATGCGGATGCACTATCCCGGAGACCATGCAGAACGGATTGTAAACATTGTGCACGTCAGGAAGAACGGGAGCTGGTTTCCATTCAAAGAATGAGAGCCGAACCTATCGCCGGCTGGAGCGTAGATGAGATCCGGAGCGCTCAGAAGGAATACCCGGAAATCGAACCGATTCTGGCCTGGAAGGAGAACATGGAGAAACCGGATCATCAGAACATCTCTCACAGAAGCCCGACCTTAAAGGCGTATTTTGCGCAGTGGGACTCCCTCCATGTCCAAGAAGGTGTCCTGAAAAGAATATGGGAATCCTCCGACGGAAAGTCGTTTGTAATGCAGCTTGTCGTGCCGCGGACGAAGGTCCAGGAGGTGTTACGGGAAATGCATGGCGAGGCGTGCGGAGGCCACTTGGGAGTGAATAAGACGCTAGAAAAGGTACGAGAACGTTTTTATTGGTTAAAAGCGAAGGAAGATATCGAAGACTGGTGCAGAAAATGCGACGTTTGTGCAGCTAGCAAGGGTCCGAGAATCAAAACTCGAGGTAAGATGCACCAATACAACGTGGGAGCACCTTTCGAACGAATCGCCATTGACATCGCAGGGCCCTTTCCGGAGACCGACAATGGTAATCGGTATATACTCGTAGTGATGGACTACTTCAGTAAGTGGCCGGAAGCATTTCCGATCCCTAACCAGGAAGCCAGAACCGTGGCGGAGCAGATCGTCTACAATTGGGTTAGCAGATTCGGTGTGCCCTTGGAATTGCATTCTGACCAAAGGCGAAATTTCGAGTCAAGAATCTTCCAAGAGATGTGTCAACTTCTCGGAATCAAAAAGACACGGACAACCCCGCTTCATCCACAGTCGGACGGTATGGTGGAGCGTTTCAATAGGACTTTGGACGAACATCTCTCGAAGGTCGTAGGCGACTACCAACGTGATTGGGACCGGCAGATTCCCTTGTTTTTGATGGCCTATACAAGTGCCGTCCATAGCACTACTCGACATACGCCGTTCGAAATCTTGTTTGGTGGAATTGCTCGGTTACCCAGTGAGGTAAAATTTGGATCTCCTACCAATGAGCCCAGAAATGAAGAAGAGTACGTGGTGGACCTTAGCGAAAGGCTTAGGAACATACACCAAAGGACCAGAAGCCAGATTAAGATAACGAGCAACCGCATGAAGACCATGTATGATGTCAAGGCAACAACGTCAGGATTCCAGGAGGGAGATCTAGTGTGGCTGTATAATCCCCATCGCCAAAAGGGGAAATCACCTAAGTTGCAGCAGAACTGGGAGTGTGCCTACAGAATAGTAACCCGCATCAATGATGTTGTCTACCGCATCCAGCGAGGACCAAGGGCCAAAATGAAAGTGGTTCATGTGGACCGACTGAGTCGATACAATGGCCGAAATGAGGATGTACTTGTTCGGGACGAACAAGTCTAAGAGGGGGGCAGAGTAACATAATAATAACTACGCTCCTACAGCCCATTCCAAAGTATCTTTTCATTCGGGGTTCGTGTCTGCGGTTAGTCTCCATAGTTCATGTCTACGATAAGAGACGGATAATATTACAGATAAGAGAGAGAATTATAACTGCAAGAAATGATTGTCATCTTGGAATTATTACATCAGAATTTTTTTGTTCCAGTGGTCGAAGAATTTGCTAGAAGTTTCTGGCTATCAGAAACTTCTGCTATATAAGGACAGATGGCGATCGAGACCCAGTAGTTGGTTTAGAACCGCACGAAGAGATTGGAAAAGTGATAATGGGCAAAGTTGTAATTTTGTGATAAATTGAAAGTTGAGAGTTAACAAGAAGAAGTAATTAGTTTGGATCTGTGAATTAAGTAATTGAAAGGAGATAAAGTGATTTGAGAGGAAAGAGACCTTGTAAGGAAGGAGTTTGCGAAGAATAGTATAATGTGAACTTGAATTGTTCTATAGACTAGAAAATAAAGAAATAATTTCAGAGAATATCGTTTTATCTACTCGAGCCGTAGCTCGCATATTACAATATAATATATATAATTTCGGATAAAATTTCGAACAATTTGCGCACTTGTTTTTTAAAAGCATATTAAACGCCAGATATCCTGTAAAATAATGCATTGGAATCGTTTCCAATGAAATTCCATTTGTAATTTTGATTTCATTTATCACTTTTTCGAACAAAGTATTATCAAATACAGTTTCCTCGCGTGCTTCAGGTAATAAAGGTATCTAAATTCAAAAATTCTAAATTGTCATCAGCACAATTACTATGAGGAGAGAAAGCAATTAGATTTGAGGACAGAATTTTTGACATGAAAACATTAAATTCGTACACAGAGGGATTTTTGTTATTACCACCTTTACTGCGAATAATAGAAAATAAATTTTCCAAAATATCTCTATGAGTTCTCTTTGTAAATATATACTTAACTTTCCCGAATAAACCATCACTTATATCTTCACTAAGTAATAAAACCCCGTTTATTGCCTGTACCATTCCTGTTACACAAAAGTTCCTTGGAAGATTAGTAGACTCTTGCGTTGATCTTAAATAAGACCGGAATTGTTTAAGCTCATTATAAGCTGGATTTCCGACCTGAACTCCACGCTTTAAAATATTTTTATCGTAATGAGACCCACTAAGAGAAGCCCAGCGATAAAATGTGAATACGTGGGGAATACTAACTCCCAGTTTATCTCGAAGAAATTTATAAGCATTCTGAGATCTGTAAAAAATGTTTTGGAAAGTTCTCTTTCGGCAGCATTATATTTTTTGGACTTGGACAGCCCCATCAATATACCACAAAAAATTGTTTAATGCTCTGAAATATCATGTACTTGAATTTGCGATGATAAACTAGTTGATATTTTACTGGTTCGTAGAGCGTTATGCGTTTTAGTTCTAGAGCGAAGTTTTCTTCTCAAGCTTTGAATTTTAAGTCTGCAGCTTAATATATTTTTTTTCAATTCAGAATTTGTTTTCTCCTCTTGTGCGGAAATATTTGAATTACTAGAGGTTCTTCTCTGTTTTGGTAGCAAAGATAAATATATTTAAATTACAATTTCGATTTAAGGAGGGAATAGCGTCCCTTTTAAGCATTTTTCTGCCAATAAATTCCGAAGGAAAATGATTTTGACAAACAAAATATTTTCTTTCGCTCTTAAAATCGCATGCCTCTCTCCACAAATTACTAAATTTTATTTTTTTTTTTCATTTGAAGGACATCCAAAAATTTTCAGATCGGGGAAACTTCTTTTCGATTTTTTACAAATCGAACAAGAAACGCCAGACTTCCTTTTACGTGTATCACACATATTTAAAAAGTATTTCGCTGAAAAAATTCGCTCAATCATAAACCAAAAACAGGCAAATCCCTCGAAAGTTGACGGCGAATGAAAATGAAATTGAAAAATAAAATCGAACAAAAGCCACATTGACGTCCTTATCAAAATATATACATACATATGATTATGTACGATGTGCCTCCTCAATAAATATATACACACAAACACACCACAGTGTAGCGATCCAGATAAACACCAGCGACACAGTGAGTCATTCCTATACATATGTTCGTTTGCAAGATCGATTGAGACGTAAAACAAAATAAAGGGTTTCAGAAAACGAAATATGAAAAAAATGTGTGTATATCCAGGTTACAACACACTGGAGGATGGATGATATCCACGACTATACAACTTAAAATGGTTTCATACCGAATTGATGCAACAAGCCTTAGGTTTGAGAATTTTATTGTCGTTGAAAAAGTGGTCATTTTTTTTTTTTTGCTCTGCATGCGATATCTATGTAACTTTATTATCTGTGATTGTATGCTTTGTAGGTTCGTCTTACTTGTGCACCCCCAAAGCTGAAGGCCATATGTCCATATTGGCTTTAAAACTTGCTTATAGAGAAATAGTTTATTGTATATTGAGAGACATGAATACCTCCCAATTAGCAAATACATTCTTTTATATCGAATGTTTAGTTCGTCATGTTTTTTCCTTGACATGAGTTTTCCAGCGCAACTACGCGTCTAAAGTCATGCCTAAGTACTTAGTTGAGTTCGAATGCAGAACTAATTTGTTATTTATGTAAATAGGTATGTGCTGTACGTTTTTATTAGTGAAATTAACATGGATTGACTTCAGTTCATTTAATTGTATTTGCCATTTTTTGATCCATTCAGATATTTCATTTACTGTACTTTGTAGTTTTTCGGTAACTTCCTGCACGGTATTTTCGACAGCAAATACAGCAGTATCGTCTGCAAATATGGCAACAGTAGTTTCGTCATTTTGTGGTAGGTCGTTCGTGTATATGAGGAACAGCACAGGCCCTAACACACTACCTTGCGGTACTCCAGATCTTATATATTTTAATGCGAAGTACTCATTTTCTTGCTTAGTTCTATATAATGCTGCTTTATATATGACTCTAGTATTTCTGAGTATTATTTTGGAAGACCAATCCCTTGAGCCAGACTTTATCAAAGGCCTGTGTTACATCAAGGAAGATGGTAGAGCATATTTGTTTTTCTTCTAAGGCTTTTTCTATTTTGTCAGTTATTCTGTGGACCTGGTTTATAATGGAGTAACTATTTCTGAATTCAAATTGATGGTTTGGTATCAGTGCCTTTTCTTCTATAATCGGATGGAGTCGTTTCAGAAGAATTTTTTCGAAGAGTCTTGACAGTATGGGCAGCAATGAAATCAGACGATATGAGGTAACTTCACTGGGTAATTTTCCCGGGTTTGGTACCATAATAACTTCCGTGACCTTCCACATGCGTGGAACATACCTTAATCTGAACTCTCAGATTTCTGTGGCTTTTTCCTTAGAGGTTACTGCTGGGATTAACCTCTCATCTTCGCACATTTCTTTCGTTTGTTGGAGATAATCATTATCTTCATATGGCTGAAAGACGCTTTCAATATGTTCAGCAAGTAAATCGGCCTTTTGTTTGTTTGTTTTTGCCCAGTTACCACTGCTGTTTTTAACTGGCGGAATGTATGCCATTGGTCTTTTTTTTTTTTTTTGTACCTTTCCATAGTGAGTATTCTGTATTAGCATCGTTCGTCAAATTTGTAAGGTATCTTTCCGCCGACGCATTTTTCAATTCTGTGATCTTTTTTCTGAGCGTATTGTTTAAACTATTGAGTCTATTTTTATCACTTTGCGCTCTCGACAGTTGTCAGCGTTTACGAGTTCTCCACTTTTCAGATATTATGTCGCATATTTCTTTGGGATATACGTTTCTTTTTACTTTGCTATTTGATTCAGGCGTTGCAGCACAAGCAGCCTTTTGTATATTTAGGGTGAAAGTATGTACTTCACTTCCTAGTTGCTCTAATGTATCGATTGTTGTACTTAGTTCGATGTATTCCTCCAGCAAATATCTGAAATATATCCAGTCAGTTAGCTTGTTCACTAGACATGGGTTGTGTTCCTTCATTATAATTTTATTACTAAGTGTAAGCAGCACAGATGAGTGATCTGAGTCAAGATCTGGCCCTTCCTGCACTTGGGTAATATTTGAGGAGATATTCTAAGTTTTCTTTTTTATAGCGCGCCAAATGGGATATAAATCCCACACTATCACAAAGCTCGCATGCGATGTCTTTCAACCACGCAAAAAAAAAAAGAGCCAGTAGGAGCTAAAAAGCGGAGTGTAAGAATTATCAAATAAAGTGAAATAAATTATAACGATTTAAAAGTGTGTTTTATTGTGTCGATCCTTCATACATATGTGAGTATGCTAATATTTTATTATTATTTAAAAGATTCTACGTTATCAATGCTTTTATAATTTTTTAAGAAATTGCTATAACAGACGTTTAAAGGTTTGTTGCATTTATTTTTGACATTATGCTGTTAAAACCTAAATTAATATTATTTGAAGCCTCACTATACATATTTTCAGCAGCTCTTCCGCTCTTTCTTGCTCGCAGACTAGCTCGTTGTTCTTGTTCCAAGCAAACCATTTACTATCTATTATTAATTTGTCATTACGGATGAATAACATAGATAAGTTAGTTAGACTAGTTTTGAGCGTTTTCTGTCTAACAAGTAAGTTTAAATTAATAAAAATGCATTAAAAATTAATGAAATGAAATGTCATTACGGACGCTTACTCGTTCGTATCTGATGTAGTGTTCGAAGTTAGAGTGTCTAAATTAAAATAACCTAATAAAACAATATTAAACGCTTTTTTGTTTTTTAAAAACACTGAAAATTCATTTAAAAATACTTGGATATCAAAAAAGTGTAACCTGTACACACAAACAAATTTAAGAACATTATTCCATGTATTCCAAGACAATTCAATTACATCCGCATTCAAAAAATTGAGACAATTTACTTTCTAGTTATCAAAATCCTTGAAATTACGAACAAAAACTCTAGCTTTAGCTTTACTGTTTTTTTTTTTTTTAATTTTGCAGCAAACAACAAAAAGCGAATTGATGCAGAACAAAAAGCGAAGTGTCGTCATTCGAATTACAATAAAAAAACTCATCATCAATGTATCCTATTCTTTTAGCAATTGGGTTGTTAAAAAAATATCTTTAATACTGAAAGCAGTCATAAAGAAATGATTTTTTAACAAGAATGAAAGACAGTTAGTCTTCCATTGGTGAAAAATAATTAAAAGATTAATTTTAAAATTTCATTTTCGAATTTCGGAACCATAAATGCAGTTTTTTTAACTTTAATTTTTTGTTGCTTCCATAAATAAATCTTTAGTATAACTAGTAAAACAATCATTAATAAAAATATTGTCTTTTTCTTTCTTTTCATCACTTTTTTCTATGGCTTATAAACAAAAGTACACGAATAATATCGCTCTGCACACATTTTTGAATATCTGATAGAGCCAGCGCACACTCCTCCGGGGTAAGACCGGGATATCTTTTACTTCAATCGCACACTGGGGGAAAATTGTGTTATAGTACATAAACCGACTTTCACTGAAGTTGTATTTCTGTGTGTTTTACCCCTCGAAATGGACAACAACTGTGTATTGGTTTTCCCCCGATGTTGAACCACTTCATAGCTGAGTGAACATTTTACCCTGTTTCTTACTTTACACTTTTTCTCTCTCTCTTCTATACAGTCAGTTTTACCCCGGTAGAAATGATCCAGTGGACATCGGGGGAAAACTAATACACCCATAAGTTGTCCATTTCGAGAGCTAAAATACTCAGAAATATACTACTACAGTGAAAATCGGTTCATGTACTATAACACAATTTCCCCCCACATTATTCATCCAGTGTGCGAATAAAGTAAAAGATACCCTGGTCTTACCTCGGGGGGAAATTGATCCAGTGTTCGCTGGCCCTATGACATTTTCCACATTCTTCTGCTGTCTCCAATTCAGATTTTCGCTTTCTTCTTTCAGCTGATTGGTTTGAGAAAGTCGTAGCTGATATTCTTTAAACATCTAATCTCATTTGTAACGCAACGCGTAACTGCACCTTCATTGGACTTTTTGATGTTTGCACTTTGACCGTTTTTTCGTTATTGATGCTCCTGTTACTGCTATTGCTTCCGATGTTACTCCGATGAACTTTGGTGTTGCAAAGGTTTACGTCGAAGAGCGGAGTCCTTGCCGCAAAATTGAGAGTGGTCATGTACTTTAAGTTGTATGAATTTAAATAGTGCGGGTGAGTTGATGTGACAGGGTTTCCGCTGTTCCAATGGGAGTTAGGTTATTGGTACTCATCATTTACTGAAACGTGTCCTTGACGCCATTTATTTTTGCCGGTACGAAGCCCTCTTTCTGTCCATTGACCTTGGAAGGCATGCTTTCCACGTATCCATAGCAGCCTGTTTGGTTTTATAACAGTTTCGAATATTGCTGCCGAGAGTTTTGTACGGCTCGCTGATCAAGATGATGTCCGCTCCCTTATCCTTCGCTGTTTGTACCAGGATATCCTTGGCTGTTTCGTAATGTTTTACGTAGATCTGTATTACCTTCATGATTTTTCTCCTAAAGACCGGAAATTTACTGCTTCGCACATTCTGGATGATTCTTTCTACAGAACATGCATGCTGGCTGTTTATTACAGTTCTTTGCTATGTGGCCTTCTGTTCCACATCTCCTACATATCTTGAAGCGGTTTTCTTCCTTTTTACATTGTTTGGCAAGGTGACCAAATTCGACTGAGTAAAGTGCATTATAAACGAAAATTATAATTTCTCCTCGAATTGTAACAACCGAAGTGTAACAACTGCCGAAATTGTTAATATATTAGCATTATGCTACTCTTGTAAGGCTCATGCTACTATGCTACGCAAACTTCGTTTTCTATTTAAAGATGAGGGAGGCTCTTTTCTATCTACCATCCCACCGCACTTCATATGGATCTAATGAACCAATTTCCCGTATACTGCGACAAATTTACTCAAACCCCACCCATTTTGATTTCATCCCCAGCACTTCCTGCCTCAAAGTCGAACTTCTTTACCATTATCCTTAGCTTTAAGTTTTAGTTTTAAGTTTTAGCCTTAAGTTAGTTGTAGCTTGTAATAAGCCATATAAATGGGGGCTTTCGCCCCCACCAAAATTAATAAAATAATATTAAATTAAAATTAAAATTAAAATTAAATTCGGTCTGTTCGGGATCTAGTCCTTTGGCACAACTTCACGCTGTGCACCCGGCCAGACTGTCCCCAGTTGAGCGATAGCTATCTTAAATATTAGCTTGACATGACCCTGATACCAACCGGCCTCTCGGCAAGAGAGTGCTTAATCAGAATGGTCCCTAAGGATCTGAAGGAAGCTGGTAGCCAACTTAACCTCCACTTTCACCCATTCGTCAGCAGAGATGCTACCATCGATATCGCTTTTGTCGATGACTGCCAGCAAGAGATGGTCTTTAGGGTTTAGGTGTGGTATTAGCGTACACCTTAGCTCTCTTAATTGCATTGGGAACATCACTCGTTGTTTAATCAGGCGATCTCAATAGCTTGAAAGCAGTATCCCTCAGCGAGGACCTTGTTCGTCTACTCCAGGGAAGTCGGGTATTTTTGGGTTATGTTATTCTCTGGAATCCAGTGTGCGAATAAAGTAAAAGATACCCTGGTCTTACCTCGGGGGGAAATTGATCCAGTGTTCGCTGGCCCTATGACATTTTCCACATTCTTCTGCTGTCTCCAATTCAGATTTTCGCTTTCTTCTTTCAGCTGATTGGTTTGAGAAAGTCGTAGCTGATATTCTTTAAACATCTAATCTCATTTGTAACGCAACGCGTAACTGCACCTTCATTGGACTTTTTGATGTTTGCACTTTGACCGTTTTTTCGTTATTGATGCTCCTGTTACTGCTATTGCTTCCGATGTTACTCCGATGAACTTTGGTGTTGCAAAGGTTTACGTCGAAGAGCGGAGTCCTTGCCGCAAAATTGAGAGTGGTCATGTACTTTAAGTTGTATGAATTTAAATAGTGCGGGTGAGTTGATGTGACAGGGTTTCCGCTGTTCCAATGGGAGTTAGGTTATTGGTACTCATCATTTACTGAAACGTGTCCTTGACGCCATTTATTTTTGCCGGTACGAAGCCCTCTTTCTGTCCATTGACCTTGGAAGGCATGCTTTCCACGTATCCATAGCAGCCTGTTTGGTTTTATAACAGTTTCGAATATTGCTGCCGAGAGTTTTGTACGGCTCGCTGATCAAGATGATGTCCGCTCCCTTATCCTTCGCTGTTTGTACCAGGATATCCTTGGCTGTTTCGTAATGTTTTACGTAGATCTGTATTACCTTCATGATTTTTCTCCTAAAGACCGGAAATTTACTGCTTCGCACATTCTGGATGATTCTTTCTACAGAACATGCATGCTGGCTGTTTATTACAGTTCTTTGCTATGTGGCCTTCTGTTCCACATCTCCTACATATCTTGAAGCGGTTTTCTTCCTTTTTACATTGTTTGGCAAGGTGACCAAATTCGACTGAGTAAAGTGCATTATAAACGAAAATTATAATTTCTCCTCGAATTGTAACAACCGAAGTGTAACAACTGCCGAAATTGTTAATATATTAGCATTATGCTACTCTTGTAAGGCTCATGCTACTATGCTACGCAAACTTCGTTTTCTATTTAAAGATGAGGGAGGCTCTTTTCTATCTACCATCCCACCGCACTTCATATGGATCTAATGAACCAATTTCCCGTATACTGCGAAAAATTTACTCAAACCCCACCCATTTTGATTTCATCCCCAGCACTTCCTGCCTCAAAGTCGAACTTCTTTACCATTATCCTTAGCTTTAAGTTTTAGTTTTAAGTTTTAGCCTTAAGTTAGTTGTAGCTTGTAATAAGCCATATAAATGGGGGCTTTCGCCCCCACCAAAATTAATAAAATAATATTAAATTAAAATTAAAATTAAAATTAAATTCGGTCTGTTCGGGATCTAGTCCTTTGGCACAACTTCACGCTGTGCACCCGGCCAGACTGTCCCCAGTTGAGCGATAGCTATCTTAAATATTAGCTTGACATGACCCTGATGCCAACCGGCCTCTCGGCAAGAGAGTGCTTAATCAGAATGGTCCCTAAGGATCTGAAGGAAGCTGGTAGCCAACTTAACCTCCACTTTCACCCATTCGTCAGCAGAGATGCTACCATCGATATCGCTTTTGTCGATGACTGCCAGCAAGAGATGGTCTTTAGGGTTTAGGTGTGGTATTAGCGTACACCTTAGCTCTCTTAATTGCATTGGGAACATCACTCGTTGTTTAATCAGGCGATCTCAATAGCTTGAAAGCAGTATCCCTCAGCGAGGACCTTGTTCGTCTACTCCAGGGAAGTCGGGTATTTTTGGGTTATGTTATTCTCTGGAATATTCTTAAAATAATCCATGAATCGCATGGTTGTATGGTGCTCCTTGCAGGAGGATTTGTTTTGAAGTGTCCAAAGCAGACTTGATGCGAGGGATAAATTCCTGATCATTACGCGTTCTGACATTGCTCGGAACAGGTTTGGGGGCCAGAGTTTTTGCAATCACTTTTTCACCACTTTTTAGTGGTTTCTACAATAGTTATTCCTGTCGCCAAAATGGCAATATCATCGACAAATGTGGTACCTTCTTCTTGCAGTATATCACGAGTATAAAACTGATATAAGAGCGGACCTAGAACTCTTCCCTGCGGAACCCCAGCCGCTATTTCTTTAAATTTCGATACCGTGTTTGACACGGAAAAGTTTATTTGCGAGATAAGACTCCAAAATGGCAAATAGATGTCTTGGCAAAACTTGTCGCAATTTGAACTTCAAGCCTTGCTACCATACCTTATCAAAGGCTTAAGAAATGTCTTGAAATACGCTTAAGCAAATCGTCTTTCCTTCAAAAGCTATTTCGATTACATCGGTTATTCTATATACTTGATCAATTGTAGAATGCTTGCGTTGCGTCTAAATTTGAACTGATGATCAGGAATAAGATGTTTTCCTTCTATAACAGGCTGCAACCGGCTGACGCTGAGCAATATCCTTTCGAAGACTTTGGATATAATCAGAAGAAACGAGATCGCTCTATATGACTTTTTTTCATTCGGCGGTTTACCGGGTTTTGGAACCATTATAACTTCTTCGATTTTCCACTGACTTGGAACATACTTTAGTCTAAGAGCAGCATTTATAATATACAAACGTTTAATTACTGCTTTCCTAGGTAATTCTTTGAGAACATATGATTAAGTCGTATTCAGCAGCTTTTTTAGGCTTCAATTTCTTAATTTCCTGTTTAAGTTCAGTTAGCTTTGCACTTGCTATTATATAGTTGTGAAGTGTTATGTCCCGTGCATTGATATTTTCAATGAGTGGATGACCATCGAACGGTTTAAACGTTTCCTCCAGGTGGGCTGTAAAGATTTTCCGATTTTTTCTTATCATTCTTGGCATATTCGCCATTATTATTATTATTATTTTTTTTGATTGGCGAAACTTGGATCTGCAGTTTTTTAATGCCCTTAGCCAGTTTCCAAAACGAATAACTAGAATCTTTTTGCGCTGTTAGATTTTCAAGGTACTGTTTTATAGCACGATTTTATAAATCTTTTATCGTTTTTTAACCAATTACACAAACGATTTGCTTGTGCTTTATATAGTGGGAAACGAGTTTATTGCCATTTGTCCTTGCTTTTTTTCTTTCACCAAATTTTTAATTTACGGAGGTTATCTTAAAGCATATTTTTTTGCTTTTTTGTCAGTACTGGAGTATTATTCCAGGCGGCAGACTGCAAGATTTCAATGAAGCGATCAACTTCAATTTTTAGTTTGTAGGGCGTCTTAAGTGATACACTCAGATCTATATTTTCTTTAGTATATTTCTTAGTTAATCTGGCTGGTACTTCCGTTCTAGTCAGGGTTACACTCATTGTTAGAATGATTGGAAAATGATCAGAGGACAGATCATAGCTCTCTTCAACTTTTATATAATTGGGCAATACCGTCTCGAATGTTGATCTCGAGCTCGTCCAAAGTGGTTGGCTAATTAGCGTAGACTAAGGACTTGACGTAGCCCCAGAGAAAATAGTCGAGGGATGTCATGTCAAATGATCGCGGAGGTCAATTGATGAACTGATGACCCAGTCGCCAAATTTCACCTTCACCACTTCGAGCGTTGCGTCGCTTTTATAGCATGTAGTGCCATCTTGTTGTAGCCCCAGCTTTGATATATCGGTGCTGTCGAGCTCTGGGCACAGAAAGTCGGTTAACATCGCTCTATACAGAGGACCATTTACGGTAACAGTGTCTCCTTCCTCATTTCGAAAGAAATAATAAACCGCCATCAACCGCACCAAACCGTCAATTTTTGTGGATGCATTGATGCTTGGTCGAATACTTGTGGATTGTGCAATAATGGCAATTTTGCTTGTTGATATAGCCGCTGAGCCAAAAATGGGCCTCGTCCGAGAAAATGATTTTTTGGCCAAAATCCGGATCTCTGGACAACATTTCCAGGGCCCAATTACCGAACTCACGGCGTTGTCTATGGTCGTCCGGCTTCAACTCTTGCGTTAGTACAATCTTATATGGATATAGGGCCAAATCCAACCACAAAATAAGCCCGGTTGACTCTCTGGCGATGCCCAATTCAGCTGATCGGCGCCGAATCAACATTTCTGCGTCTTCTTCGATACTGGCCGCTACGGTGGCTACGTTTTGTTCACTTCGCACCAATCTCTGTCTGGTTGGTGGCTTAAGGTCCAAAAGAGTGTACTCACTCTCAAACTTTTCCACCGTGTGACGAATTGCCTGCGCACTGAAGCCATGATAACGACCGACCTCACGACGAAATTCACGTAGGGTATTTACAACTGAGCCACAATTTCGATAATATGTTTTAATACTTTTCACACGTTCGGGAATCGTCAAACGATGTATAATAAAATGGCAAACCTTACTGAATATTTTGACAGCTGGATGTCATTGCATTGTAGCTTTAATAGCTGCTGAAAAATAACAATCGGAAAAACTATCATTGCTATCTGGTCACCCTATATAAGAAAGTCACAAGGGAGAATGCCTTGACCTTTATTGCTTCGCAGAAATTAAGAAATATTGGATAGCTTATATTTATTGCCTAATTTCTCTAACTCAGCTTCTGCTGTTTTTTGCTGTTGTGTGAACGATTCAATGTGGGGGTTTGCACGTGCAGGTGTTGCTGACACAGTCTTCTTCTCTTAAATGCGATTGTCCTCAATTGCTAAAAATATGGGAGGTTGCTAAACCTTTGCTGTGGCAGTTCAAATTGATTAGCCGTGTGCGACTATCGTTTCTTCTTATCTATTGAACTTCAGCTGTGAATTATTCCAATTTAAAGTAATTGTTGGCGCAAATTTAAATAGTCCCGCAACAACTTTCGTCAAAATTAGATTACATTTCAAAATATTGTATCCCCCACCACCAATCAATAAATGAATTCACCACACCCAACTTTTCCTCTATCCCAAAATAACTGCCACTAGCATTCGTATTATAACGTTTGGTTTCGATAGTCGAGAAAAAAAAAAAATTGTTTAACTATATTTGTCTAGCGTCATTTTGCTTTCCATTTTTGCAAGGTATTAATAAAGTGAATTATAATAAATCAGTTCGTGATTTTACATGGCGACCGTGACAGGACTTTAGTGTTCGTGAAATTCAAAGAACAGTGTAGCAACTCTTCGGGACAATATATAAAAGAACATATTAAGAATAGACTATAAAACTCTAAAATTTTGAAAAAAGTGGAAAGCAGTCGGTTTCGGTATCGCGATCGGTTCAAAAGTAGAAGCATTTACAAAAGCAAGGAAATTTGGTGAGTCTGTATCGTAAATTTTAGTTAAAACCTACAATAGAACAATAAGCATACATACTTTTAAATATTACCTAAATACCCTTGCCATCGTTAGTCGCTCGATATCGCAAAATAGAAACTTTCCCACACTCTACATACATAAGTACATACGTACATCTTGTATTTATGCACATTCGTTACCAAACGTAGTTTTGTTACCCATTAATACAAACGGTACGAACACAATCTTTGTACTATGCAGTCGCTAGATAAATATTCGTCGCTCTTCTACTATATAGTACAATATTTCAATAGTTTGTACTTGCAATTCGCTGCAAATCGCACTTATAACTTCGACATAAGTTCTCGCATACAATTCGTCGTATGCTCCTGATATTCTTCTCAGTCTATACAAGAAGTCATCGCAAAAAATATACACTAAGTCATACAGCTGTGAATTTGCATGGAATGACCTACGAGAACTTTGGACCAATCGGACTTAATCATTAGTCTGTGCTTCCGTATAGACGAAGCCATTTCGACCGCTGTTGAAAACTTTGATCGCCTCCCGCTGTTAAGACAGTTTTGCTGTCGAAAACTTTGCTACTTCCTCTTGTGGAGCATAAGCATACATCGTTGCTTACTTACAGCTTAACTGTGGAAAATTTCGTCAGCACCGTTCTCCCTTGCTGGGCGTAAGCATACATCGTTGCTCTTCTCGCACATTAAAATTGCATTGGAAGAAAATTATCTTCAAAGCATTGCATTGCGTTGTCGATTTATTGGTGCATGCTATTAAATATTAATTTCGCCGTGTTATCAACGGAATTATCTGTGTCTTATTCGCTTTATGAATTCAAATTTCATAAGCGGAACTAAGATCATCATCGCTGATTAGCAGTAGGTGTTCGGAGCTTATTCAAAGGAATTCGCCGACGTCTGAGACCGAAAAATCGCATGATATAAAATAATATTTTTTGGAGAGAGAGAGAAGATTAGGGAAAATCACTATGCCGACGGAATCAGAAAAGTCTCTTGAAACTTTAAAAATAAATAGAGCGTCCACAAAGGGAAGTATTTCTAGAATTAAGACTCTAATCGAAACTAAATCGAAAAGTTTAGAATACGCCGAACTAGAATGTCGGTTAGGAATAGTCGAGTCCTATTTTAAGCAGGCTCTTAATTATCAAACCCGAATCGAGGAACTAGTTCCACTTGATAATGGGCGAAGTGAAATTGAGGAATTATTTTGTACTACAAAATCCAAAATACTTTCGCTAATGGGGCATAATAGACTACCAAGTATTCAAGACACATCAATGGCTATTGCGTCAACTCCCACTTCTCGTTTACCACCTCTCAAATTGCCGAAGTTTTCCGGAAAATATGCGGACTATAAAAACTTCATTGGGACTTTTAAGACACTGGTACACAAAGATCAGTATCTTACGGGTATCGAAAAGTTCAACCATTTAATCTCGTGTTTGAGTGAGCAAGCGCTTGGAACTATAAAAGCCTTTCAAGTGACGGAAGAAAATTATCCCAAGGCACTTAAACGGCTTGAAGAAAGATACGACAATAAATGTTTAATTTTTTTGGAATATATCTCCACTCTGTTCGAGCTTCCGAAAAATAAGGGAAATTCTGCAGTACAACTCAGAAGCTTAGTCGACAATGTTTCTGCATTAGTAGATTCGTTAACGTCATTAGGTAGCCATGAGGATATTTGCAACGCAATTGTTCTTTACATAGTAATGTCAAAGGTAGATGAAGAGACCCACCGGAAATGGAATGAGTCATTAGATTATTCAAAGCTACCGACGTGGGAGCTCTGCTCGGAGCTGCTTTGCAAACGGTGCCAATATTTAGAGAGTAGGGAGTCGAAGGTTCGCATGCAGATTCTGGAAAGTACAGTCAAGCATTCAAACCAAGTTCGCGGAAACCTACACATGCTTCGCCATCTGTAACAAAGACGGTATGTAACTTCTGTAAGTCACCACATCATTTGATTGATTCAATAAGGGTCATGAAGTGAGCAATTGCTCGTCCAAAAAATGTGACGTCTGTTCAGACCCTCATCATCAACTGTTGCATCGATATAGCAATATTCGCACTCAGGAGGATCACACCGTGCTTCCACTTTCTGCGGAGAACTCGCAATCAGTATTGATAGGCTCAACATATGAAAATGCGGATTCACACGTCATACTAGCGACAGTGGTAGTTAGAGTGAAAAATCTGGCAGGTGAGCTCGTACCAGCTCGAGCTCTACTCGATTCCGGTTCCCAGATCAATTTGATGACTCAGGCTCTTGCAAACATCCTTCAATTAAAGTTGGTGTATAGACCAATATCGGTCAATGGATTCGGAGCACTTGGTACACAACTTTCGAACCAAACCTCATCGGCTATTCAATCGCGATGCGGAGGGTATGAAAAAAGGATTGAATTCTGGATAACTCGTTCCATTACGGAATGCCAACCCCAACGGGAATTACGAGCGAGTAGTTGGCAAATTCCTAAAGACATATACTTAGCGGATCCATTGTTTCATAAACCTCAAGTGATTGATATGTTGCTTGGCGCAGATTCCTTTTTCGACCTCTTGAGAAGTGGACGCATTGAGTTAGGTCCAAATCTGCCGATTTTGCATAGAACGGTTTTCGGTTGGATAGTTTCAGGAGCGTGCAGGGGAAATGAGAATAAAACCATAAATTTTGTACAAGAATATTCAGATAGCACTTGTTTTGACTTAGACAAAGCAGTGGAAAGATTTTGGAACATAGAAGAAATTTCGAATCAAGTCATACTTACTCCAGAACAGACAATGTGTGAAGAGCATTTTTCTAAAAATTTAAGGGTGTTGCCAAATGGTAGGTTTTCAGTTAGATTGCCATTCAAGGATAGCCCATCGCAACTAGGAAGCTCATTGGAAATAGCCAGGAAAAGGTTTTTTTGCGTTGGAGCTTAAGGAGGAATACTCCAAGTTTATAAATGAGTATTTGGAGTTAGGGCATATGTCGTTAATGGAACACATTAATTATAAAGAACCCCACTACTATATGCCACATCAATGCGTTCTCCGTCCTCAAAGTTCGTCCACAAAGTTGAGAGTAGTTTTCGACGCATCGTGTCAAACTTCATCTTGTTTGTCACTGAACAATTTGTTGATGGTAGGACCAACAATTCAAGAGGAAATATATTCCATTGTATTACGATTTCGGAGTCATCAATACGCTCTTACTGCAGACGTGCAGAAAATGTATCGTCAGATCGAGATCGATACAACAGATCGGAAGTTTCAATTGATTCTTTGGAGAAATAACTCGTCTGAAAGGCTGCAAACGTATTGTCTTAATACCGTCACATATGAAGCTGCCTCTGCACCATTTCTGGCAACTCGGTGTCTGCACGAAATCGGCGTGCGGAACCAAAACTGTCGCGTAGCGAGTCAAATCATTCGTCAAGATTTTTATGTTGACGATCTTATAACTGGCGCCGACTCAGTACACGAGCTGAGGAAAATACAGATCGAAGTAACCAAACTGCTAAACTCAGCTCATTTTGAGCTACACAAGTGGCACTCGAACGTCGAGTTAAATTCTTCCACGCAAACTAGTAGTGTTGAGTTCAAAGGTGATAGCATCGAAACAACGAAAACGTTGGGAATCGAGTGGAATCCGATTAAATTATTCGATCCTCTTGGTTTACTTGGCCCAATAGTCATCAAAGTAAAAATATTTCTGAAGGTACTGTGGGGGGAGAAGTTAGGTTGGGATGATCCGCTACCGAAAGAGCTAGATTCCTGTTGGAGGGAGTACATAGCAGACCTTCAGAACTTAAATAGCCTCAGCGTACCTCGGTTCATTTTTCGACCTAAATGGAAAAGCGTCCAGGTACATGGATTTTCGGATGCATCAATAAACGCTTATGGATGCTGTCTCTATGCCAGGTGCGTTGACGACCTGAATGGCGTGTCGGTAAGGCTGATTACGGGAAAGTCAAGGGTTGCACCAGTCAAAACGCAGTCTATTCCTCGGTTAGAACTTTGTGGTGCGCAGTTGTTGGCAAAATTATGGTTAAAGGTTAAAAAGGCATTGAGGATTGAGTTTTCCGAAATCTACTTCTGGGTGGATTCAGAAATTGTGTTGTATTGGCTTGGCTCGTCATCAAATTCGTGGCAAACTTTCATAGCTAACAGAGTCAGCGATGTTCAGTCATCTGTATCGAACACCGTGAGATCGGAGACCAACCCAGCGGATCTGATATCAAGAGGAAGTACTGTACAAGACTTATGTTCTTCAATTTGGTTTAATGGTCAAGATTTCCTGAAAAAAGATCCTAAAGAGTGGCCGGAAAATCCTAAATTCGATCCTTAGAACCTAGACAAGTCGCTGCTAAAAGCGAAAAAGAAGAAAAACGTGTTTGTCAACACTATCGCTGAAACTCATTTCGTCCAAATATTTTAGAAATATAGTAGCCATTCCATAGTGGCTCTGATATTCCGATTTATCAGAATTCTTCAAGGTCAAAAGGATTTACAAGGAACCCCGCTTACATCCCAGGAATTGGAGGAAGTCTTAATAAAAATAGTCTGTGTATTCAGCATGAGAGTTTCGCAACCGAAATTGAAGAAGTTAGAGCAAAGAAGGACAAGCTTTCTTCAAATAGCTTAGCAAAATTGTCTCCGTTCTTGGACGTCGTGCACAATAGAACATTGCTACGAGTTGGAGGTCGCATAAGGAAAGCGGATATTGCATACGACACCAAATTCCCCATCCTATTGCCGAGTGGAAATCATTTTGTAAAGACGTATACGAGACACTCGCATTTCAAAAATTACCACGCTGGACCTCAAGCCTTATTGAACTTCGTCAGGTATCGATTCTGGATTTTAAATGCTAGGAAATTAGTTAGAAGTGTTGTCAATGAATGCGTTCATTGCAAAAGATATAAACCCAAACAATTGCATCAAGTTATGGGCAACCTACCCAGAGATCGTTTGACGCCAAATATTCCTTTTAAAATTTGTGGGGTGGACTTTTGTGGGCCCATTCTTACGTCATGGAAAATTCGGGGGAAGCAACCATATAAGACATATATAGCTGTGTTCGTTTGTTTTTCGACTAAGGCTGTCCATTTGGAAGTAGTTTCTGACTTGACCTCGAATGCTTTCATTGCCGCTCTTAAGCGACTGATAGGGCGAAGGGGTTGCCCACAAAAAATACATTGCGATAATGCGACCAACTTTGTGGGGGCAAAACCTAAACTAGAAGAATTTAGGAAAACATTTTTTAAACAAAATACTAATACAAAGATACAAGAGTTCGTTACAGATAAGGGCATCGATTTCCAGTTTATACCGCCTCGCGCACCTCACTTCGGAGGCATTTGGGAAGCTGCAGTCAAATCGGCAAAGACTCTGTTGACCAAAACACTAGGAGGCGCTCTCTTAACGTACGAGGAACTGACTACAGCATTGGCAGAAATCGAAGGAGTCCTAAATTCAAGACCCATCACACCAGTCAGTTCAGACCCATTGGATATAACTGCTCTTACTCCGGGGCACTTTCTGATCGGAGCTCCAATAAACTCATACCCAGAACCAGAAATGTCCTTTAATCAGATTTCTTATCTCAACAGGTGGCAGAGAATCACAGCACTTCTGGAAAAGATGGTCTTCTGAATACATCCGAAATCTTCAACAGAAGTCGAAGTGGTTTTCGCAACAGCCGAACGTTTAAGATGGAAGTCTGGTGGTTCTCCAAGATGAAAACTTGCCCCCTTACAAATGGGCACTAGCGAGAGTGGAACGAGTCATGAAAGGCGACGACAACAACGTTCGTGTAGTCGATCTCAGAACAGCCAATGGAACCTTTAGGCGTCCCGTCACTAAGATTGCACCACTCAGCATAAATTGATAGTAGCCCATCAAGGAGGCCGGAATGTTGGGGCAAATTTAAATAGTCCCGCCACAACTTTCGTCAAAATTAAATTACATTACAAAATACTGTATCCCCCACCACCAATCAATAAATGAATTCACCACACCCAACTTTTCCTCTATCCCAAAATAACTGCCACTAGCATTCGTATTATAACGTTTGGTTTCGATAGTCGAGAAAAATAAAGAATTGTTTAACTATATTTGTCTAGCGTCATTTTGCTTTCCATTTTTGCAAGGTGATAAAGTGAATTATAATAAATCAGTTCGTGATTTTACAGTAATTAAAAGTGAATAGATTGATATCTAGAAAACGTGGTAGTAGTGATTTGGGGCTTTATGTGAGGATGAAACCGACCACATGTCCAGTGATAACATCTCAGTAACTACAAAGACCAAGGAAAGAGTTCCTCCAATCATTGTTCTTAAATGTACGAACGAAACAATTCGAAAGTCCTTAAGTGAATTGGAAATCGATGTCTTTAGCATTAAAAACATATCCCTGGGACAAAAAATCCAATGTGAAAGTTTGCCTTCATATAATAAACTGGTGACCGAATTAAAAAAGAATTCGTTTGAGTTTTATACTCATCAAGTGAAAGTAATAGGCCCTTCAAAGCAATTCTTTCCGGATTAGATTTATACACGCCTGATGTGATCAAAAGTGAACTTATCTCACGTGGTGTTAATTGTATTGATGTGAAACCTATAACAACAAAAACTCAGTCAAACTTTATGCATTGCATTTACATTATATACATCCAACGTAGTCCTATAACACTAAACAACCTAAGAAATGACCATAAAACAATATTCAAAACGATCGTAGGATGGAATTACAAAAAAAAACATTTTCCGAACAAGGTGACACAATGTCATAATTACCAAATTTTTGGCCATGGCGCGATGCATTGCAATATAAAAACTTTTTGTGCCATTTGCTCTGGAGCACATAAAACAACTGACTGCAACTCTACTGCTAGCGTTAAGTGTGCCAAATACAATGGTCCACACAAATCTACAGATCCTTCAGGTATTAGCCGAACACATGAATCAAATACAACAGATTACGCATTGCGCATGTTCGCCATCTTGCACAACTCAAGCTGACATCACATGCGCGTAAGACTTGATCGAGAGCAGTTGGGTTGATAGAAAGTAAAGGATTTAGTTCAATAATATTATTAGTAACATGGGTGTTTGTGCTGTGTGTGAGTGTAGAAATAACACAGAAAATAAAATTTCAACAAATACGGGTTTCCACGCATTTCCCAAAGATCAAAAATTGTTAAAACAGTGGAGACATTTTTCTAAACGACAAGATAAATTCAATCCCAAAAATGCAAGAATTTACAGTCTGCATTTCATAAAAGAGGACTTTGAAAACAATTTGAAATATGAAAACAATTTGAAATTATTTATTATTTTATTTTAACACTTAATAATATATGTATGTATATCTTAGGATTTGTTTAAAGCCGAAAAATAAAGAAAGGATCTGTGCCCACTTTACGCGTGAATCCACTAGAAACTGGTGTTCCAGAATCTAGTCGAGCAAACAGGAGCATCAATAAACAATACAAAGAAATTGTTACTTCTTTGTTGAAGGAGTCTAATGACACAGGCACCCCTTTTGAGCACCTTGCTACAGAAAGTCCTATCGAAGAACCTTGTGATAAGGAAGATGAGTTGCACGACGAGCAGAATTCGCAACGTAAGCTTGAATTTGAAAATTTAGCTAAAGAAATTAATGTTATGAAGAAAAAAATTTGAGTGGCATATTGTTGTGTTAATCAATGTGAACTTGCCTTTGAATTAGGTTTTAATCTGCATATATTTTGTTTCTTGTTCCGATTTAGAAAAAGAAAATTTCATTCTGAAGAATGCCGAACAAGGTTTTAAGAAAAAGGAAGTACGAGAACAATAACATCGAGGAGAAATTAAAGGAGATTTTCACTTCTGGGCAAATCAGAAAATGGAAGAATGGCATAAATAGGTTAACTTGGACAGAGGAGGACATCGCCAAATCAATTACTCTTTACTCCGCAAGCTCTCGTGCATATAAATTGCTAAAAAAAAATTTCCTCTACCCGCTGTTCGAACACTGCAACGTTGCTCCGAAAAAATTAGAATTTCTCCTGGCATTTTGGTCATAAAGATTATGGAAGCTGCAACACACCTTTCTGAAGAACAAAAGATATGTGTTCTCAGCTTTGATGAGATGAAGGTGAAAAAAGCATACTGCTATGACAAATCATCAGATACAACATTAAAACCGGCTTCTTATGTGCAAGTGGCGATGTTAAGAGGTAAATTTAAAACATTTTTCATAATTTTAACAATTTGAAGTTCATATTTAATGAATAGGATTGGTTTGGAAATGGAAGCAGCCAATTTTTGTATGACTTTGATTGCAAGATCATTCATTCATCAACAAGTGCGGTTGTACTCTCTGTGTTTAGTGAAAAAAAAGTGATAATTATATTTCGGCAAGGGTTTCTACCTGCGCTGGTAATTTGGTTTTATCCAATCATTAAACAAATTAAAAAAGAAGTGCATCCTGTCGTAAATATAATGAATTAATAAATAGAGGCAAGGGTTTCTACCTGTGCTGTTCATTTAATTATTTTAGGACAAAGAAAAATACGTTTCTAACCCGAGAACAGATGGGTAGAAAAGAAAAGAGAAAGGAAGTTGTCGATGTATTGCCAATCACGGGTAGGAGTTCCTTGTTTCGCTGCATGAAAAACTTGCAGGCATTAATCAACTTTTTTTTTGCATTTTTATTAATTCATTATAACTTACTTGCTAAACAAAAAACGCTTAAAACTAGCCTAACTAACTTATCTATGTTATTCTAACTTCCTGGCCCTATGCGGGCGCTCTGACCTAAACTTAATACTTAAAAATAT
Organism: Pocota personata; assembly: GCA_963082735.1. Taxonomy (NCBI): domain Eukaryota; kingdom Metazoa; phylum Arthropoda; class Insecta; order Diptera; family Syrphidae; genus Pocota; species Pocota personata. The sequence goes on from OY720432.1 coordinate 27,938,177, forward strand.
GCCTTTCGACGTAACCTAACTTAAATTTGTATTTATTTGTTTTTTTATTTTTTATTACTAATAATTACTAAGAAAAGTTTTATTTAGATAAAAAAACTTAGTAAATTAACTTTTTGTTTGTTTCTTATATATACAAAACTTATAGACTATCTTAAAATAAATCCTAACCTACCTTATTCTACCTTAATCTACTCACTCTACTTACTCTATACGTATTTTTTTTTAATAGATTCAAGTGCTGTGTTGTGTTTTTTTTTTTTTATAGATTCAAGTGCTGAGTTGTTTTTTTTTTTTTTTATATACATATGTTATATAAAAAATCTACCTAAAAACTACCTAACCCTAAGCTATGTAAATCGGCCATAGTAAAACCAGTTGACTTCAAACTGACTACCCTGGATTATGGGGAAACGACGAAGGAGTTCCCTCTTGTTCGACTAGCCACCAAAAATGTCCGTACTGACGTTGTACGTCGTCTATATCGCGACTCGATACCGCTCTACTAAACCGGAGACGCTCCACACTGCTGTATGCGACGTCTCTGTCGTAGTTGAGTCGCCTATCCGAAGCTGTCCGAGCAACATGGAAGATTAGCGGGACTGAAAATCTGTCCTGGATCAGACCTTTCTCATCGAGATAGAGGAATGCCTCTGGGGGAACAAAGCCGTTAAGACGCACTCTCTCGTGGTACCTGTAATTGGGGTAATAAGCCCCAGAGATCAGGTTATTCATCGAGCTCATTGCTCTTGCAATATGCCTTCGAGTCAGCTTGATAAGGAAATTATCCACCCCTATTAGGTTAGCCCTGTTGTACAGGACCTCATTGGGATAGAATTTTATGTACTGGGATTCTGGTGTTCTGTATAAATGAAGGCAAGCCCGAAGGCAAGCCCTCTCAAACACTCGAATCTTTTCCAACAAGCTTGCTCCCACGTTGAACCACACGGGGCATCCATATACGAGCATGGGCCGAATGAGGGCCATGTAGCAGATTACATTTACCCTTTCATCGAGTTGCTTGCTATAAAAAAGTCTCTTTGTAAGGGCAAAAGCACCTCTGGCTCTGGCCAGAGCAGCATCTATATGTTTGTTAAAATATAGATATTGGTCTAACCAAAGAACTAGGTATCTGACTGCACTTCGACTCGCAAGTGGCTGTCCGTGCTGCCCAACGATTGAGATCTTTCGCCAATTCTTTCTGGTATTTCTATAGGCCCCAGAAAACGGCATCCTAAAAAGAATGGTTTCCGATTTCTGGAAGTTGATCTTCAACTTCCAGTCATCGCAATATCGCTGAATCTTATCGAAGTCACGTTGCAAGAGCAGTGCAATGACCTCGATTTTTGGTCCTGATCTGTACGCAATCAAGTCGTCGAGGATCGGCGAATTAACCGCACCTTGCTGCAGACCGTTTTTAATTAGAAATGTTCCAGCAGAACTCACATTAC